>BJCN01090997.1:6237-23307 GCA_018326445.1 Flaveria brownii
GTTCGTAACCTAAATTCACCCACAAACCGTCTTTATTCTTACCTTTCTTCATCTCAAAGCTACTCTAAAATGGCTAACCCTGATCTACCAAACCAAATCGATTTCTCCATCTAGTTACATAGGCAACATAATCAGGTTGCTCTGTTAACATCTAAGAAAGATCCATGTTTCTCAGATGTCTACCATTTATGGACTCTATCAAACTACCTCACCACCCTCACTATAGACCCTCTATTATATGAAGATCAGCTTTTAAAGTTCTGGAGGACCTGTCAAGAGGTCATCTTGGACGGTGAGAAAGCACTGTCTGCCACAATGTAGGGGAGGACAATTTTCATCATTTCAGCCACCATCAACACACATCTGAGGCTGGATGATGAAAAAGGGGATATGTCCTTCCTAAAATCTTATATGAACAACTCATTCAGGCAGATGGACTATGAAGGTCATTACTTTGTAAGAACCTTCAAGAAAGGAAAGGTCTCCTCCTAATGGAAGTACCTCCTCCGCGTGGTTATCCACTCCCTATCCAACAAGCATGGAGGTTGGGATCAAATTCCCAAGGACCTTTCCTACATAGTCCATGAAATGGTTCAAGGGGTCAAGTTCAAGTACTCTCAATTTGTTTATACATATCCACTTACAAACTTGGACTCCTTAGAGTATTATATGTTCCCTAGATATGTTCAACACATTCTTAACTATGAACTGGGCTCAAAGTGAAGGGGATTATGTAATATTCTTAAAATGGGACAGATGAAGCCTGATATCGTTAAGACAATAAGAAAGCCTTTTGTGGGCTTCTCAGGGGTAGAAACAGCCCAGGTCCTAAAAATGTTAGAGGTCATTGCTCAAGGTGACAACTTGGCAACACAAGCCAATGTTGAGCCCACACCTTCTGCATTTGCACCACCCACATAGCCTAAAATAACCCTCACCTACTCAACAAGATCCAAACGAACCCCTACACAAACTACTTAGGATGTGCATGCCCCTATACACTCACCCAATCAGGAAGAAGTAGACACTAGAGCTCCAACTTCTCTTGAGGAGCAGAACACTCCCATCATTTCTTTTATTAGTGATGTGGTTCTTCATGCTCAGCCACATGAGCTCACTACCATAGTCTTAAGCATTCACTCAATCTTAAAACTCTAGTGAACAACCTTCAAGGGAAAGCTTCCTTCCCAAGTCTTTAGACCTCAACCAACCAATCCTAAACCTTGAATTCTATGATGATGAGATCCCAAGTCTCTAGACCTCAACCAACCAATCCTAAACCTTGAATTCTATGATGATGAGAATATAGGATTCAGTGAGTACCATGAGGCTTTCTTCTTTACTCCTACTCAAGGAGAGATGAGTGCTCCTAGATAACCTATATCTAGCCTACATCATCCACCCCCAACTAAGGTGGATCTCAATGAACCTGTTCGGGAAATCCATATGGAAGATGCTCTCACTTTTGCAAGTGATTACACTATTAAGACTGCAACCATGGCAACCCATCTCATTGACACTTCAACTGAAACTGTTATGGTGTAAGGGAAATCCAGCAGCCAAGAACTCAATGCTGGTGATGAGGAAGAAGACTTTGGTCATATTCTCTCATCCTCTCATTATACTTCTAATGAAGATGAGGTGAGTCTGCAACTAAAGGTGCACAAATTGACCAAAACATGCACCTACTTAGTTTCAAACGTAAGTCACCTGGAATCTTAGGTGGCTACCTTACAAAGAAGGGTCAATGACCAGCAACTTGAGATCACCGATCCCAAAGGCAAGATAGCTGAGAGACCCTTCAGGAGAACTCAACCAGGGCCATAAAAACCTGTGGATGTGGTGGACCTAACCCTTATCTCCGCTGTGTAAGAGGGTGATGCTACCAAAAAGGAGTAGAAAGTCTTACTTACAATAATAGAACCTGGGAGTTCCTCCTAAAGTATAGACGTAAAGGATTCACCACCCTTACTTTCAGTTGTACATACTTAATAGCCTCCTCGGGTCCACAATGATATGGACTCACTTATTCAAAACCTATTTGAGGAGGGAATTCCAAGGGCTATGTCTACCCTATCCTATCTTGCTAAAAATGAGAAAATAGGATGAAGGTATGATGCTGATATAAGAGCCCTGATACTCCTTAGACTTTAGGGTCAGCGAGAAGTCTTCAATTTTTAGAACCTGAAGTATTATGAGAGTCTTCCTCTAGTTCACATGCCACTTGCCAACCCAAGTCACAGCAGGCAAGCTGACATAGTCACAGCAGGCAAGCTGACATACTAGCTGAATGGATTAGAGATAGGGTGACTGAAGAGTTCAGACTAAGAAGTTCCTACATAAATAGAGGCTAGCAGGCAATGTTATTGGTCAAATAGATGTTGAAATGGACCTAAAGATTAGATTTAAAGGGGAAACCTTGGCTGAAGGCCTAGTAGTAGAGCCTGTGAACCTTGAGACAAGAACTGCTTCAGCACTATTACCCTTAGTGAGGCACCAGCTGGTGAAGGTGTCTCACAACCTATCTCTCGTCAGAGCTCATATGTAGCACCAAGCAATGAATGTCAAAGCTCTTTGCACCCTGGGTCACCCAAGCCTGTGAGTGACAAAGGGTAAATGAAATTGAATCCTGAGGAGATTGAGGAGGAGGAAAGAGAGAGGAAGAGGAAGCTAAGTGGAGAGAGTTCAAGTGAGACCCCGGGCTTTATAGAATCTACAATCAGGGCTTCCCCCAGGACAAACACTTAATATGATGAGTTGAGGGTAGCTAGATTGAACTATTTGGGAAAAAGGAATTACAATATAGATAAACTTATCTCTCTTCCCTTAGAAGAATTGAATGAACTAGCTGATATTGATCGAGTTGTCAAAGGAGAAAAAGTGATTGGGGATGCAGAATTGCTCCTGAAAATCAAAGAAAAAAGGAGTAGAAAACGACTCTACAAAGCTCCTAATGGGGACAAGGCATTACCATATAGATAAGCTCATCTCTCTTCCTTTAGAAGAATTGAATGAACTGGCTGACACTGATCGAGTTGTCAAAGGAGAAAAAAGTGGCTGAGGATGCAGAATTGCTCCTGAAACTCAAAGAAGAAAGGAGTAGAAAAAGACTCTCCAAAGCTCCTACTCTCTCCCCGGTTCAAGAAATCCTTAAGAAAGAGGTTGTGGCAACTGAGCAACAACCTCAGGTAGGCAGGCAACAAGATAGACAGAACATGATTACCTACCTGAGTGCCATAGGACTTTATCAAGCAGCAGCCCTTCTTCTATTATCCTACGAGTACATTGAGTTTGAATACCTTAAGTAACTTGAGCAACAAATGCTGAAAGAGGAAAAAGCTGCTAAGAAGAAGATGAGGAAAGAGACGGAAAAGTTGAGCCACCATTAAAGCAAATTTGAAGAAATCTAATAATAAGCAGAAGATGGTGAGCTTCTTGAAGTTGTATGGGTTCTCTAAGGAGACTTGGTCTAATGTCTCTATCCATCATGGACGATCATATTAGAGTGATCAAGCAGAAGATTAGAAAGGGTGAGCTTGTTAACTTACATTCTCTACCAAGTCAGGCTATAGTTAAAGTTGAGGTCAAGGTTGAACCATAAGAGAAAACACAACCTGGACCTAGTGCTGGACCACAACCAACTTCATCTTCTAATCCATAGCAGTGTCCTGATCCTTCTCCTTCTGAACCTGTAAAGGACAAGGACCCAACTAAGGAAGACAAACAAGAACAATCTAGTGCTGCAGGTCAGTCTCCTCAATTAGAGTATAGAAAGAGGAAAAGGATGGCCATAAGAAGGGACTAGAAGAAGAAGAAGAAGAAGAAGAAGAAGAATTCCAAGGCATCCAACTCTACACCTGAGGATGAGTTAGAACATCTTGAGGTTCCTCAAGAAGAGGCTGCTCAACAAACTCCCCTTAAAGTAGTGCCTCTTGCTACTAAGAGACCCATCTTCTCTTGGATGTTTGGTATTAATTTAGATAGATGGTATGTCATTAGATATCAAGGAGGTCAAGACATCTACTTCTGTCAAAATATTCTTAACCTTCCTCTATATGATGTCTATGACATGAGGAGATACTTTGAGAGTCTGAGGGATCCTGACCATAAATGATAAAGGGAATGGTCTTGATCCTAATGAGTACTACCAATAGATAAAGAACAAGACTCAAATGTCTCTTCAGTTTTGTTAGCATCAGCCTAGGGGGAGTTTGTAAGGATTACACTTAGATGTTGATGCAACCAAAGGGCTCTCAACATGCACATGTGAAGTACAAGGCAGTTACTTTGGAAGATTTAATACAAGTCAATAAATTATGCTAAGTATCAAATCTTCCGAAGCCAAAAGACCATCTCTTTTGAAGCCAAAGATGAAGTCTTCCGAAGCTTCAAACATAAAGTCTTTCGAAGCCAAAGACTGATTTATTCCAAAGAAAGAGAGGACATGATTTTTCTAAACCACCTTTTGAAAAAAACTGATACACTTTTCGCTGCCATCTCTGAAGACTCACTACCTTATATAAGTTGGTGAAAAGTCCATACTTTTGTCAAACTGTAGATTAATGTCTTCTGTCTGTAACTTTCTACTTTTGCACTTTTATCCTTTTTGTAATATATTAAGATGTGAGCTATGACATGTCATAGTCAAAAGTCAAAAGGCAATCTGCCTTTTGACTCTACATTGATCTTGTTATCTAGATAAGTGTTTTTAGCTTGCCTTCAAAGCATGGCCAACTGCAGGATGTAATATAAAGTGTCTCAAGTACTTGTCTTTATCTTTATGCTTTGTAACACTTGTAAAAGAAATTGAGAGCAACATACATCATTCTTGAAAACCATATTATATTTTCCTTGTTTTTGTTCTGTCTCTTTACTTGTGTTCTTAGTATCATCATAATTTGATTCCCTATTTGATCTGTTAAGTGTTATAATTCTCTTCTCATTATGAAACTATTGCATTGACCCCCATCTAACGGTCCCGTATTCATAGATTACATCTTCATACATACACACGTACATACATCATTAAGTTCCATACCAATCCTAGTTGATCTCCCTAGGGTCGATGACTCACACCTCTCTCATATACTCTTTATTCCAGGGAATGTTTAACTGAAACAAACACATATATCCTATTTATAGTTAAGATTTAAGTCAACTAATATGGTGAACCTAAAGTGTTACTTTTGCCTAACATGATTAAGCGAAGCTACATGGTTTTGCCTATACTAGTCTAGGCGCTACTACTAATAGTTTCGCCAATAGAGTTAAAGATACATTCATCAATATATAGAAATATTCTCACCTTTGAATGTTTATATCATTTATAACAAATATTGATTCATCATTATTCATAAATAAATATCAACAAACTCCTCTTTGATTGATGATATCAATATCAGGTCATTAATGGTAAGACATGATCTTTACTCATTACACTTTGATCTTTAATGTTGGGTTCAATAATAGGATAAAGTGAAGCTTTCCATATTATAATCAGAGCCAACTGAAGATCTCATTGTATGTGTTCATAGACGAAGTTGATAAGTAGAAGAAAACAAATACAAGACAAAGTCAAGAAGAAAAAGTCAAAATCAAGACCAAAAGCAAGTCAAAATTAGGGTTTCTTATGTAATAATTATTAGAATATTATAAATAAACTAACTACTGCATTTTTGCAAGTGTGGCTCTTGTTTGTGTGTTTCTCATGGTGTGACTCACCACCCAAGGAGAAATCCTCTCCTTTGGGTGGGTTTGATCTTCATCCACCTTTGTATTTGATTTTTCATTGTAACTTGTTCATCAACATCAATGAAATCATAACGTTATACATTATCCATCTCTTTGTTCTTTGATTCAAACACATACACCCATCTTAATTTTGATTTCTAGGTTAAGAACGTGATGAATCCTAAAATCCAAGCTCAATGAATCTGAAATATTGATTCAGCAAAATGATATCAGAGTTCTTGGTTGCAGGATTCATTTAGTTTTAGATCTGATTTCATCTTTAAAGATGTCAAGGACAATGAAGAAAGCAAGAACATTGAAGAATAAAAACATCTATTCATCGAAACCCAGCTGTTCATCATAAAATGCATCTAGTTTCAGATCATATTTCATCTTTAAAGATGTCAAGGACAATGAAGAAAACAAGAACATTGAAGAACAAAAACATCTGTTGATCAAACCCTAACTATTCATCATAAAATGCATCTAGTTTCAAATCTGATTTCATCTTCAATCAACAAATCTATTCAAATTGGTATGATTTGAAGATGATTAGTCATGGTTCTAATTATTCCTTCAAAACTTGATGGAATTTAACAAGATTATCATCAAGAATGAAGAAAATATTAAGAAATAGAAGTGAATGATGCTGCTCATTAAAGATCATGTAAAATTGTTGATTAACATGGAAATTAATGACATAATCACCTGATCATTCATAATCGATCAAGGATTTAAGTATATAATCAAGATATTAAGTTGATTTTATTGATTCAACTTGAATCAGATTGTTTGACAAGCACAACAATACGAATTCACATTTGTTTGTGATCCAAGTTGTTAATGTGGATGACTTCATTCAAGACATGACCAATACGGATGTTCATCACAACTAATGCGGATGTTCATCACAACAAATGCGGAAGAATTACATACCAATGCCAATGTTGTTTTGTTTTTCACTAACAAATGCGGATAAGCAATTATCCAATATGACTAAGTGTCAAACAAATGCGGCTGCACAACATGCAAATACAGATGAAGTATGGAACTATTGTGGCTGTATATGAACAATAACAAAACTAATGCATATGTATTACAAAACAAAATGCAGATCTGACCATACAAATGCGAATGGTTTGTAAACTAATGTGAGTGTATTAAAACAAAGGTGGTTTCTTTAGTGAACAAATGCTAATGAGTTACTCATTTAATGCGGTTGAGTTAACTTCAAACCCAATTCATCCAACAACAAATGATGATGAACAGATGATTAACAGATGACAACAACAAACAAGAAACGTATATTATCATGAAGTGGATAATTGCAACCAATAGGCACGTCCATTTTGTGCATTCAACTCAAAGAAAAACAACAACAGAAATCAACTTTGGTCACAAAGCCACTGCGTCATCCAGGGATTTGTACAAATGTTAGAAACTTTTTCGGAAGTTCATGATACTATAATCAAAGATGATCTTTTGCACCCATGTCTGACTACTGAGCGGAACAGATAGACAAATTTTAATCAAGGGGACCAATTGTTATCTAAAGAATGTTAATTTATGAACTCATTTCAAAAATTCAAAAGAGTTGAAGTGTTGTCAAGATTGATTCATTTTTCTGATGTAATTTATTGAAGTTCAAAGCCTTATTATATGCCTAATACATTCTAATCCCTAGAGTTATGATATGAACTGTTATACAAAAGTGATACAATCCATATCTAGTGCCAAGAAGTATACTCAAGAGATTCTAATCTTTGTCAGAAATATATTAGGAGAAGCTTAATCTAAGGGGGAGAACATCAGCGAATTGTGCCAGAACATCAGTTGATCTAGAAGACATGTGACAGAGAAGATCTTAAAGTTCAAGGTTTGGCAAGCATCAGTTTAGGGGAGTATTGTTGGGTTCAACAATAGGATAAACTGAAGCTTTCCAAATCACAATCAGAGCTGACTGAAGATCTCATTATACGAGTTCGTAGACCAAGTTGATAAATAGAAGAAAAAAATACAAGAGAAAGTCAACAAGACAAAGTGAAAATCAAGACCAAAAGCAAGTCAAAATTAGGGTTTCTATGTTATAATTATTAGAATATTATATGTAGACCCACTAGTGCATTTTTGCAAGTGTGGCCCTTGTGTGTGTGTGTGTGTGTGTTTCTCATGGTGTGAATCACAACCCAAGGAGAAATCCTCTCCTTTGGGTGGGTTTGATCTTCATGCACCTTTGTATTTGATTTTTCATTAACTTGTTCAACAACATTAATGAAATCATAACATTATATATTATCCATCTCTTTGTTCTTTGATTCATACACATACACCCATCTTAATTTTGATTTCTAGGTCAAGAACATGATGAATCCTAAGGTCCAGGTTCAATGAATCTGAAATATTGATTCAGCATTCAACCTCGAAGGCATGCTTTCTCTAAGTTATACCATAATCAATTTGTCATAGATCAATTTTGTTTGGCTTGTTTATGAAAGCAATAGTATCCAATATCATTCATTATAGCTATTAGCGATAACTCCTTTCTAATATATTAACCCAAAAGATTAATACACGTGGGATTGAATATGTCATTTTTGGAATCAAATATGATCTTCAAGACTTGACTTGTACTGGGTATATTACTTAGAGTTTAAACTTCTAAGAATCAACGTCAAATTAATCATTTCATATAAAGATTTGAGCTTTAAATCTATTCAACATATGAACTTCAAAAATAATGTGCCACTTTAATAATCTCTTTACTTGATACTTGTCTAAAACCATGTGTCCAACTTGTTCTAGTACCTTTATAGCTCTATAGATAAGATAAATTCTTTTATTTTAGATTCCCCCAAGATAAACATTCAATCTTCAACTAGTCGATTAATGAAAAACCACTTCATAACAAATATTGCAGGACCGGTGAAGGGAGTCAATGCAATAGTTTCACAAGATTAAGAGACTTAGAACACTTAGTAGATCAAATAGGGAACTAGTTAGGATGAAACAAGAAACACAAGCAAAAGAAAAATAACTACAACACTCAAATATGGTTTTAAAGAATTTTGTATATTGCTCTAAAGTTCTTACAAGTGTTACAAAGCTTTCACTAGAATACAAGTACTTGAGATACTTTATACTACATCCTATAGTCGGTCATACTTTAAATGCCATTTGGAAACACTAATCTAGACAAAAAAATCAATGTAGAGTCAAAAGGAAGATTGCCTTTTGACTACTGACTATGACATGCCATAGCTCGCATCCTTATCTATTATAAAACGGAAAAATACATAGTTAGAAAGTTACATACTCAACACCTTAATCTACAGTTGATAAAAGCATGAACTTTTAACCAACTCATGCTAGTTGGTGAGTCTTTAGAGATGGCAGTGGACAGCTGTTTAATATTTTATCAAAAGTAAGTCAAAGAAGGCATGTCTGCTCTGCCTTCAGAAGAAATCAGTCTTTGGCTTCGGAAGATTTTGTCTTTAAAGCTTCGGAAGACTTCATCTTTAGCTTTGGAAGAATTGCCCTTTTGGTTTTGGAAGATTTGACACTTAGCAAAATTCTCTGGGTTATATAAAATCCTCCGAAGTACTTTCCTAGTACTTCACATGTGCATGTTGAGAGCTCTTTTGGTTGCTCTTTGGGTGGATCACACTCAAAGTGTATTACTTAGAAACTCAGCATAGGCTGATACTACCAAAACTAAAGAGACCTTTGAGTCTAGATTTTTATCTTTTTACAATCCTCATAAAAATCAAGACCATTCCCTTTATCAGCACTTGGTCAGGATTTCTTAGACTCTCAAAGTATCTCCTCATGTCATAGAGATTATGCAGAGGGATGTCAAGAATGTTTTGCAAGAAGTACATGTCTTGACCTCGTTGATCTCTAGTGACATACCATCTGTCTAGGTTAGTAGCAAACACCTAAGACAAGATGGCTCTCTCAGTGGCAAGAGGCTCTACTATGAGTGGAATTTGTTGAACAACCTCTTCTTGAGCTCCTATAGGATGTTCTAACCCATCCTAAGGTGCTGACATTGATGCCCTATCTTCTTCTTCTTCTTGTCCCTTCTTATGGCCATCCTTTTCCTTTTTCTGTATTTTAACTAAAAAGACTAGCCTGTAGTACTAGATTGTTCTTATTTGTCCTTCTCAGTTGGGTCCTTATCCTTCACAGATTCAGAGGAGGGCCCTGTTATGGATCGAAAGATGAAGTTGCCTATGATGTAGCACTAGGTCCAGGTTGTGTTATCTCCTGGGGTTCTCCTTGACCTCATATTCAGGTGCAGCCTAACTTAGTGGAGAATGCAAGTCAACCAGCTCACCTATTCTGATCTTTTACCTGGTCAATCTAATATTCTCATCCATAGTGGATAGAGACATTAGACCAAGTCTCCTTCTAGAGAATCCATACAGCTTCAAAAAGCTCACCATCTTTTATCTATCAGCAGACTTCTTCATATTTTCTCTGATGATGGCTCTTGACTTTGCAGCCTCTTCCCTCATCTTTCTCTTAGCATCTTTTTCCTCTTTTAGCGTTTGTTGCTAAAGCTGCTTGAGGTATTCAAACTCAATGTACTCATATGATAAAGGAAGAAGGCCTACTACCTGATAGAGACCTATGGCACTTAGGTAGATTATCATGTTTTGCCTATCTTATTCCCTACCTACATGAGTTTGTTGCTCAGTAACCATAACCTCTACCTCAGGGATTTCTTGAGCTGGGGAGAGAGTAAAAGCTTTGTCAAGTCTTTTCCTTCTCATTTCTTGATTTTGAGGAGCAATTCTGCATCCTCAGCCTCCTTTCTCTCCTTTGACACTTCCATGTTAGCAAGTTCATTTAATTTATCCAAAGGAAGAGAGATGAGTTCATCGACATTATAATTCCTAGACCCCAGATAGTTTAATTTGGTTGTCCTTAACTCATCATCTTGAGTGCTTCTCCTGGGGGCAGCCTTGATTATAGCTTCCATGAAGCCATGGGTCTTACCTGAACCCTCTCCTCTTGTCTTACTCTTCCTCTCTCTTTCCTCCTCCTCAATCTCCCAGATGTTAAATTCTTCTTCCTTTTATCACTCATAGGCATGTGTGACTTAGGGTGGAGAGAGCTTTGGCTTCATTCTTAGTGCTACACTTGAGCTCTGGTCAGATAGAGGATGTGAGACACCTTTACCAGTTGGTGTCTCACTGTGGGTATTGGGTGTTAAAAAAGTTCTAGTCTTAAGGTTCACAGGCTCAACTACTGGGCCTTCAGCCAAGGTTTCCCCTTCGAAGCTAATCTTAGGGTCCACCTCAGCATTCAGTTGACTAACAGTCTTACCTGCTAGCCTCTGTCTATATAGCTTGGTTTTCCTCTTGAACTCTTCAAGCACCCTACCTTGAAATCTATCAGCTAACCTTGCAACGTGCCTGCTTTGACTTGGATTGGCAAGTGGGAGGTAAATTAAATAGGTGCTCTAATAGTATCTCAGGTTGTAGAAGTTGAAGATTTCTTGTTTTCCCTGAGACCAGGAGATTACCAGGTCTCTCCTTTCAGCATCATACCTCCATCATATTATTGGGATTTTAGTAGGGTGACATGGAGTAGGCATTGCCCTTGGTATAACCTCCTCAAAAAATCTTTGAATGAGTGAGTCCTCATCAATGTGTACTTGAGGAGGTTTTTGAGTATGGAAAACTTCAAGTGAGGGTAGTAAGCCCTCCATGTCCATACTCTATGAGGAACTCATAGGTTCTATGATTGTAGGTAGGACTTTCTCCCCCTTTTTGGTAGCATCACCCTCTTGCATAGGGGAGCTAAGGGTTAGGTCCACCAAATCCATAGGTTCTTGTGGGCCTTGTTGAGTTCTCCTGATGGGTCTCTCCGCTAAATTGCCCTTGAGATCGATGATCTCAAGTTGTTAGTCGTTGACCCTTCTTTGTAAGGTAGCCACCTGAGATTTTAGATGACTCACCTTTGAAACTAAATATGTGCATGTTTTTGATAGTTTTTTGCATCTTTAGTTGCAGACTTCCCTCATCTTCATCAGAAGAATCATAGGGGGATGAGAGAATAGGAACAAAGTCTTCTTCCTCATCACCAGCATGGAGTTCTTGGCAGCTAGATTTCCCTTGCACCATGATATCTTCATGAGAAGTGTCAATGGGCTAGGTTGCCATGGTTTAGGTCTTAATAATGTAATCACTTTCAAAAGTGAGAGCCTCTTCCATATGGACATCCTGAACATGTTAAGGTAGGTCAACTTAGTTTGGGTTGGATGATATGGGCTAGATATGGATGATTTAGAAGCACTCATCTCTCCTTGAGAAGGGGTGGAGAAGAGAGACTCTTCGTACTCACTAAAGCCTATACCTTCATCATTATAGAATTCAAGGTTTGGGATTGGTTGGTTGAGATCTAAAGGCTGGGGATGGTACCTTTCCCCTGAAGGTTGATTACTAGAGTTTTGAGACTTAGAGTGAAGGCTTAATGGGGTAGTGAGCTCATCAGGCTGAGCATGGGGAACCTCAGCACTGATCAAAGATATAATGGGAGTGGTCTGCTTCTTAGGAGAAATGGGAGCTCTAATGTCCACTTCTTCCTACTTGGGTGAGTGTATGGGGGCCTGCACATCCTGAGTAGTTTGTCCAGGGGTTTGTTTAGATCTTCTTGAGTAGGTGAGGGTGATTTGTGGATGTGTGGGTGGTGCAGATATAGAATGTGTGGGTTAAACATTGGCTTGTATTGCCAAGTTGTCACCTTGAGCAATGAGCTCTAATCTTTTTAGGACTAGGGCTGTTTCTACCCTTGAGAAGTCAATAGTGGACTTTTTCGTTGTCTTAAAGATGTCGAGCTTCATTTGTCCCAATTTAAGTGTTTTACCTGTTCCCCTTAACTGTGAGCCCAGTACATAATTAAGAATTGTTGAACATATCTAGGGAACATGTAATACTCTAAGGAGTCCAAGTTAGCAAGCAAGTTTGTATAAACAAATTAAGAGTAGCTTAACTTGACCCGTTAAACCATCCCATGGATTATATAGGATAGGTATTCAAGAATTTGGTCCTAACCTCCATGCTTGTTGGATAGAGAACGGATGACCACGTGTAGGAGGTACTTCCATTGGGAGGAAACGTTACCTTTTTTGAAGGTTTTTACTGAGTAGTCCCCTTCCTAGTGCATCTGCCAGAATGAATTGTTTATTGTAGATTTCGGAAAGGAAAATTCGCATTCTTTATCATCCAGCCTAAGATGAGAGTTGATGGTGGCTGAAGTGATGAAAATTGTCTTCCCCTGCACTATGGCAGACGGTGCCTTCTTACCTTGTAAGATGACCTCTTGGCAGGTCCTCCAGAACTCTAAAAGTTCATCTACATACAAGGAAGGGTTAATGATAAGTATGGTGAGGTAGTTGGAATGAGATAAGAAGTGGCAAACATCTGAGAATCCTGCATCTTTCTCAGATAATAATAGAGCAACTTGGTTGTGTTGCCTATGTAATGGCACGGAAACATTTGGTTGGTTTTGGGGATTAGGGTTGGCCATTTTTGCGTAGCTTAGAAATGAAGGAAGATAAAAAAAGGCAGTTTGTGTGTGAATTTAGGTTATAAACTTTTCAGATAAGGGAGAAGATGAGAAATATAGAACCGTTAAAGGTATATTTATATGGATTGGTTTTGACACAAAGTTAATGCAAACCTTTGAAATCTGGATATCGGTCTCACATCTGAAAAAGTGCCCAAAAGGTAGTTTTTTTGGAAGTATAAAATCTTTCGAAGGTAATTTGTCTTTGGAAGTTTTGATAAAAACTTCTGAAGACAATTTGACTTTGGAAGATATTCCTTAGCTTGTTAAAAATTTGCTTTGAAAAAAATATACTTAAGAATATTTTTACTTCTGAAATATATCTAGTGTCAGATAATATTAAACCTCAGAAGATTTATTCAAATGATGAATAAAGCTTCCGACACTTAATTACTTTCGGAAATAATTGTCCTTCAAAACATTTAAGTACTTAGAAGCATATTTAACCTTCGGAAGATATATCATAATTTTTTCAGAACGTAAATGACTTAGTAAGTAGTTATTACATTTAAAGACATGATGTTCTTCCAAAGACAGCTTAATGTTTTTCGAGAGAAAATATATCTTAAATTTGCAAAATTTTAAGGAATATGATTTTGAAAATTTTCTTCCAAAGTAAACTAGGCTTATATAAGTGATTATATGGATAACTTAAGACACACATATTTGAGAAAATAATCTTGAGTTTAATTTAATAAAACCTACTCAAAGTTAATCATCCTAAAGCTTATACAAGATACTTAAATATCAGCTTATCAAAAGCTTTTGTGAACAGATCTTTATATTGTTTATTTTTTTTAACTTTGACCAGTTCTATCAATCTTTTTTCAAAATTATCTCTACTCAAATGATACTTGATGTTGATGTGTTTTGTATTTTAGTGGTGCACATGATTCTCTATAATAGAGATAGCATTGTTGTTGTCTATATGGATAGGAGTCTCTTAAAAGTTGAATCCATAGTCCAGCATCTGATTCTGAATCCAAAGCACTTAAGCACAGCAGCTTGCAGGAGCAATGTATTTAGCTTTAGTAGTTGATACAAACACACGGGATTGTTTTTGCATTGCCATAGGACTATCCTTCCACCAAGTAATTCACATCCCTCAGATGTAGACTTTGCAGTCATGTTTTAGTCACAATAGTCACTATCTGTATAGGCATACAGATTGAAGTCAGAATTCTTTGGATACCAAAGGCTTAGTTTAGGAGCACCTTTGAGATATATAAGAATCCTCAGACAACAACTAGGTGTGACATCTTGGGATTAGCTTGATATCTTGCACATATGCATGTAGAAAACATGATATCCACCCTGCTGGCTGTAAGATACATAAGAGACCCAATCATAGACCTATAGAGATGTTCATCAACACACTCCACCTCAAGATCAGGTCCTATGGAGTGGTTTCTGGCTATGTGTGTCTTTACAACCTTACACTTAGTTAGATGAAATCTGGTAAGTATGTCTTGTACATACTTTGACTAGTTTATGAAAATGCCATTGTCAACCTGCTTCACTTGAATTCCTAGAAAGAAATTGAGTTTTCCCATGGCACTCATTTCAAATCTATTCTTCATCGGCCTCTCAAACTCTTTGCAGAGCCTTGGATTAGTTAACCCAAAGATGATGTCATCTACATAAACTTGAACCAGCATCAAGTCATTCTCTATTCCTTTAATGAAGAGTGTTCCATTAATAGTAACCCTCTTGTAGCCATGCTGACAAAGGTATTGAGATAGTGTCTTATACCACTTTTTTGGAGCTTGGTGCAGCCCAGAAAGAGCTTTATCAAGCTTGCAGACATAATCAGGATGGTCTGGGTTTATAAAGGCAGGTGATTGTTTGACATACACTTCCTTATTAATCATCCCATATGAGAAGGAACACTTGACGTCTAGTTGGTAGACCTTGAAATCCTTGAATGCAGCAAAGGAAACAAATATCCTAACAGCTTCAAGTCTTGCTACAGGAGCAAAACATCAGTGTAGTCAATCACCTTTTCTTGTGTGTACCCTTGAATAGCTAGTCTTGCCTTATTATTGATTATAAGTCCTCTATCATCTTTCTTATTCCTAAAAATCCACTTGGTACCTATTATGGTCTTCCCTGGAGAAGAGGACATAGGTTCCAAACCTTCTGACTCTTGAATTAAAGCAGCTACTTCTACATTGCTTCAACCCAACTTCCATCCTTCAGAGCCTCATTAATCTTCTTAGTTGAGGAATCATAGCAAGTTAGTTGGACGGATCTAAATTGGTGAAATTCAGATCTGTTGATTGAGTATCACCCACCACATCAGCACACTTCTCAAGAGAAACTTGATCTAATGAGTGTGTGACATCATTGATGTGGTCTTCTATGGAGTGGTTATCAGCATCAAGGAATTCTTAATCACCTCCACCATCTCCTCCTACATTGGAAACTTCTTCGTTTGAGTTATGTGCCTCTGTGCTGGAATTTTTAGTCACCTTAGTGTGTCAGCTAAAGAGTTTGTCATTGTTGTGTGGATTGGATTTCCAACTACAGGGTTTTTACCACCGGGTTGAAGTAGTTTTCTGGCTTGGTCTTCTTAGCTCAAATCTTGGATCAGGATCTCCTGTTAATAAGCTACCTGTAGATCCTAAAACATCTTTACAAGATTTGTTAAAACAGTTGGTAACTAAATCAAGATCAAACAGCCAATCAGGGCCATAACCTTTCACACTAGGTGTGTGGTCATTGAAGGTCATATCGGCTGACTCCTCAACTACTCTAGTTCTGATATTGTATACTCTATAAGCTTTATCTTGGGAAGAGTATCTAATAAAATATCCATCATCTGATTTCTTAGCAAATTTGGCTATCTAATATTTGGTATTCAAGATGGTGTAAAGACATCCAAATGATCTGAGGTAACTAATAAAATGTCTCCTTTTATGCCATAGCTCATAAGCAGTCTTACCACGAGTCTTGACTACTAAAACTCTATTCTACACATAGCAGACAATGTTGACTATCTCTGCCCAGAAGGTGATAGGCAGTTTAGAGTCAGATAACATGCTTATTGCAACTTCAATAAGTGTCATGTTTCTCCTCTCAGCAACACCATTTTGCTGAGGAGTCCTAGGAGCATTGTATTGTCTTGTAATACCTTTCTCATCACAAAATGCATTAAGGATTTGGTTCTTTAATTCACTTCCTTGATCACATCTTATGATTTTGACCTTGTGATCACATTCATTCTCAATTTTGACCTTGGAAACCCAAGCCTTATTGGTCTTGGGCTTGACAAAGTGCGCTAAAGATAATGCAACAGTAATTAATCCTATATTCAGGCTTTAAGGATCATTTGATATTGTTAATGAAGAACTTTTAGTCACATGCCCTTCCTTCATCTTCCACGCCATCTTTGGAAGGCTAGATTTGGCCTTGAATACTTTGGAAGTTTTGATGACTTAAGAAGTTTTGGAGACTGGACCTTCAAGAATTTTTTACAACCACTACAACAGCTTCGGTACTTCAGAAGTATTCCTTTCCTCCGAGACCAAATTTTCTTCTGAAGGTAAGTTTTCAATTATCTTCTCCGAGACCAA
Source organism: Flaveria brownii (assembly GCA_018326445.1). Taxonomy (NCBI): domain Eukaryota; kingdom Viridiplantae; phylum Streptophyta; class Magnoliopsida; order Asterales; family Asteraceae; genus Flaveria; species Flaveria brownii. Next base: position 23,118 of record BJCN01090997.1, read on the forward strand.
ATTTTTTTTCTAAGGTAAGTTTTCACTTATCTTCTTCTTCACTTTGGAGCTTCCAAAAGAAAAGGATTTTCCTTCCGAAGCTATCTTCTTCTTCTTCTTAGAAGCTTTCTTTTTGATCATATGGACAGTTCTTTTAGGATTGTAGATGTAATTCTTAGCAAAGTGAGAAGTACTACCACACATGATGCAT
>BJCN01091010.1:0-25630 GCA_018326445.1 Flaveria brownii
AAACCAAGTGTTATGACGATCCCGTCCGTCGCACCCTCGTGTTTCCGCTATCAGCGGGGGTGTGACAACTCTCATTTCATGCAACTCTTGTCAATCTTTCCTCTCACTCTCCTCTCTCTTCTCTCGGATTATTCTAGCAGAAAACACACCACAACCCTCTCCATTTCAGCTCATAATCGAGAACAACATCATCACCACCATCGGCCATGCTCAAACCGCAAAGAAGTGAAGGTTTGAGAGCTTTTGGTGCTTGGATCTTGCAAGCTCGTGGCCTTACAACACTTGTTCAAGATTCTCCAACCTTGTCCAAGGGTTTCTAGGCCATTCTTATCTATCTACACTCTCCAAACCGTGAACAACATCAAGTGTAAGCTTCATGTCACCCGAAAATGGTCATTTCATGTGTTTTCTTCATTTTTCACTCAAAGATCTTACCATTCTTATATCTAACGGAAAATGTTGCTACCACCTTGTTCTTGAAGAGCTTTTCACGTTCTTGAAGGTATCTCACTCGTTTGATACATCATTCTATAGGCATAATCTCCATGTTAATGACTTGTTGTTGTGTTGAACGGTTTAACTGCATGTTAGGACCATTATTTCAGAAGGTTTTGGGTAAAATTAAGTGTATGATGTGTGGTTAATGGCTGAAAATATAAGTCATGGTGAAACTAGGTATTTTTGGTCATATTCAGGACCCGAAACATGGTAAAACGAATTAAAAATAAGAGAGCTAGGACTTTAAACTTTTTAAAGATAACTTCAGGCTAAAAAATGGTTAACAAAGTGCTCTGGACTAGATTTTTTGATTAAGTGGTCAAAAGATAAGTTAAATGGTATTTTTAATTAAAAATGGGTATTAACCGGGTGACGTTTTGAGAAAAATCCAAGAAAATATGGTATAAAACCAAAATCCATGAAAACCATATTATTTTAGTAATTTAAGTGTTATAAGATCTAAAGGAGTTGAAATGTTGGTCAAACAAGCTTTTAAACGGTCAAATTCAGGTAAAAACGCGTTTTAACGGGTTAAACATAAAAACGAGGTTTTCAACTATAGGAGGCTAAAATTTCATAATAAAAAGATTAGAAACCTATAAAAATGTCCTTAAAATGATATTTAATGGTCTAAGACTCAAAATATGGAAATTCACACTTAACCGTTAAAAACCTTCGTTTTTACCGTAATCGGGAACGTAAGACCTATGGATATTAAACCGGACCTACATTCTGAAATTTTGGTGTACAATTACTTAAAATGAGTTATATAATTTCAAGAACTTTAATTTTGGTCATAAAAGTCATTAAGTACAAGAAAACAAACTTTAGGATAGAAATTGTCAATTTTGAAACTTGAGGGACTAAAATGTAAAATTCTACCAAACTCCATAACCGACTCATGTGAAGCTACTAAACACTTGAACAACTCTATTTAACTTGTATCATTAACTAATGGTGTAGAAATCCTTAATTACATAAGAAATCATGACTTTCCATAAAATGAAACTTTTCATACAACCCTTAACGAATCAATGCCGAATCCGACAACCAACTCCTTGACACATCTAGTACACCTTATATAAGTTTAGGACCAGTAGCTTACTGCTTATTTTAATGATAGGGTGCTAGGCTTGAGACTTCCCCGGCACACGAAGAATATTAGCTTGAACTTTAAGGTGAGTTCTAGTGATCCCCTTTTTACTACTGTTTTGGGATGAAGCATGCTCTGTCTTAATTGAACTATATCTGTGCTTTACTGGGTGTTTGTATGTGTGAATTGTGTTTACCTGCTGATGCTTATATTACGATCATTAATTCTTTTGTGAACCGCTTGTTTTATATGGATAGATCTATTTGGGGAATCCCCCACACACAGTGGCTTCCGTATGATACACTGGTTTGGGGCTCAGTTCTTCTTTCGGGATTAACCGGTAAAACACAATTTTAGAAGAGCCTAGCCAGGACTGAGTGCAGGGTTGATTGTGATCCCCCACAATATTGAAACTACGATTTCTTTTAAATCAAATGAGGATTTTATTTAATCCTTTTGTTTTTAAACTTTAAGCACTTGCATTCACCAACTTTATAGTTGACACAAATTTTCTTTTGAGCATGTTTCAGGTAACCCGTGACGGATATCTAGCTGTGTAGAAGGCCTTGACTTAGCTTCACAACCCATGGCATTGGCTTATTATGTTCTGAAAACATTTGAAACAATTTACTTTTGTTATTGATGAAAACACTTTGAAACGTTGACTTAAACACTTGTAATGGGGACTAGACTAGTATCTAGTCCGGATTTTTCTTTAATGATTTATGCCATGTGATATTCTCTCCTTTGAGCTCTTATGATGGTTTGTTTCCGCTGCCATATGTTAATGCTAGTCTGTGACGCCCCACCCTACCTGGGCCCGGGGTGTGACACATACCCATACTCATAAGCATAACAACCCGAAGCTAATGCATTAATCAAATAAGTGACATGTTCCACCTATATAATTTGTTTGTAATTCGATTTTGTGAGATATATTTTTTTGTGATTTTTTTAACTTATTGTATCTTCTCACACTTTGTAGTAAAAATTCACTTTGTATTTAAACCTCTTCTAATTAATAAATGAGTTATGGGTCATTTATTTGAACCTCTTTCAATTAATAAATGAGTTATGGGTCATTATACAGGAAACTTGGATTATTTGAACAACCGGAAATCTAATTGAATAGGCAATTACGCTTTTGAATTATCTTGAACTTAGTCTTAACCTATTCTCGTAATAAATATAATTTGAGATTAGCATTTTCTTTCTTTAAATAAAATAAACTATTAAATACAGTTATTCTTTGGTGGGCTAAAAGTTTATATAATTTCTTTAAGTTCAGGAGTCACAACTCACAATGTCCATATTTAAAAAAAAACGAGGCACTTAAAATATTTTGGTACCATAGGCTTTACATAAATTTTAAATGACAATGGTTAGTTAACCGCAGAGGACTGACTAACTGTATGTAAGACCATCCAAATTGGTGATTGGGTGGCCTAATGGACTGCCAATCAATTACTAAAGGAGTTTTTTCCTCTCGAACCTTGTCATATCACTCACCGATGTGGCCCGCTCTTATTACTAAACTCTTAAGACACATGTAGTGTTACCGTTTTTTTATTATTTTTAATAACCTTTTCTAACAATTCATTTTACATCAATTTTGATTTTCTCTAATAACTTGTAGTAGAGTAAAAAAACCATAAATAACTATTATATAATTAAAAATTGGTTCGGATTAGGCTGCTAGTAAATATGAAAATTGGGTTTAGTTTAGTTGTACAGAGGAGAGACAAATTCGATTTCTAATGAATAGTTTGATTAGGCTATAAATAACAACGATATAAGATCGTCATTACACTGATACTCCCAGTTCCTTCTCTGCCATCATCATACAACACATCAATTTGTTTCTCTAACATGTATACAAATTCCACATTTCATGCTTCACAAGGTTCTCATTCTTAATCATCAATCTGAATCCTTTATACTCTATCACTGGTGGCAACTATTTTTTTAAGGTTTTGATAGATTTCTGAAACACCTAAGTGGAAAAACAAATATAAATATACTTGCTTTATTTTTGAAATAACAAGACATCATATAATGTATATAGCATTGATAGGACATTCATATTGATTTCTTTATGAAAATTATATACTAAATAGTCAAGCAATGTGCATTTTTTATGGGCATCATTTTAATTGGGGCGTAATGATGAAATCAAGTTTCAAACAAACTTAATTTGGGGTGTAATGATGAAAGCAAGTTTCAAACAAACATAAAAGACAAATAAAGTTACTTGTAATCTTCAAATGTTATGTGAAATTAATTCTTACCCATCAACAATACAAAATGAAACGTGATAGTTTCAATATCATGAATAAAAACAAATATTAGTAGGTTTTATTCATGAGATAATAACATTTAGTACATCTATAATGTCATCATATATATTTCACAATCATATTTAAGTAATAAGAAAACATTTTATGTTTTACATGTGTTTAAAAATACGAGTGAAACAACAGTTAACACAAATTAAATAAACAATTTTTATATGTAATGATTAAAAAGTAACGAATTACACACTGTTATGAACTGAGTTTCACAATCATTAATTGCTTAATATAGTCGAGGTGACCAAATGAACGGTATGTTGCGTGTATAATTAATACTAACCATCAACATATATTAAATAACACATATTTTAGTTACTACAATTGTTCTTGCATTTTCCATACATTAAAATACGTGAATTGTAACTAAAATTATATAACATGAATTCTGAAATTGTAGCTAGTGGAGAACCAAATAACAAGTATTGATAGAGAAAAGAGGTGGAAAAGTTAAATAGAGTTGTCATTGAGAATTGAGAAGATGTGATTTAAGTTGATTTGGTTGAATTGTTGAATAGAAAAATATACGAATTTAAAAAGCATAGGAGGCTATTTAACTCGGTTGATGGGCTAAATTGTAATCTGGCTTAGGTTATATCTTGTTAATGAGATATAACAAGCCAATTTAAACGTATTTATTGATAACATCTAACGTATATCTCAACCTAAGCTCCCTATAAATCATGTAATGTCACAAAACTAAGTTGTTGGGTCAAAGTCGTATAAATTTGAATGCTTATAGATATTGTTACATGCATGTCTTGTTTCGTTCAAGTTGTAAACCTAGCGAAATGTTTTGTGTATGTAAAATACAACCATATATGATCCATCTCAGGCAAGGTTTCACTAAGTTTGTATTTGGGAGAAAAATCCATGTCTAGACTGACATAATGTCAGTGTAAGGTATAAGATATTGCATGTCCATTAAACGTTAGAGGTAAAATAAAAGTTATATGTTAATATGGCTAAAGCAAAAAGTTGTAATCGTGATTCTTCACATCGTCTGTGTATACATACATTGCACACCAGTAATAACACACTAATCGTATGAAAGTCAAATGTATATAAAGTTATTTACTCGACATTCACTACTATGTGTTAGGTTTATCCTAAATGTAAAACGCAATGATCAAGTGTTGCTTAGTAGTAAAATGCAAAACATAAGGACTTGATGTGTATGTATGGATAAAGAGGCTTAAGTGTTTGTTTTGACTATCGCTATGTCATAACAATTTGATTAAGTCAATTAGAATATTAAAGCAGGTCGATGTTTATATTACTAGTCAGCACAGAAATGCGGGTGAAGTTATTACGTATGGAATATGCTTGGTCCCTTAGCGGTAGAGCTAAATAAGGAGGATTTGCACGTTATAGGTTGGGATAATGATGAAATGCATGAGAACAATAGAGGGCGGCAATCATGTACATGAATTGCCACATTATCTTCCCAATTACGTCATAGGTTATCATAAACAAGTTTATTTACTACCAAAAGTGAATTCACGCAACCAACATTTGTTAATTCAAGCCGGTTATCTGCTATTAAAAGTTGGTTCATGTCTCATTTATGTATAAAGAACCAATGAAAAATAAACTACATGCATGTTATCATATATAGGCAACGTATGCTCAATGTGCCTTTGATAAAATTGAAACTTGATTTGAAGAGGAGCATTATTCATTTAAGTATGAATACTAGAGCCATAAATGAGATATACAGTTGTACGTGAATAAAATATATATTATGAAAGTGGTTTAGGGGCTTGTAAAAATTATCCAGAAAACATTTAGAAGCTAGACAATACTTAAAACCTTTTAAAGTCCTCTCTAATAATGTTGTATATGCATGCGTTATTGGAGTCATAAAACCAAACATAAGGGTTAGGAATTGATCGTAATAATGAGCACCATGAGTACATAAAACTTATATCAACCAAACTTTAGATGTAAAGTAGTAAAAAAAGCTCTTATTCCAGTGAATCCACATGCGAGCAATACGAAAATGATAGCCTTGCAACTCAAGTTATTTTAGCTTCCTCTACGATTAATAGCTTGCATGATGAAAGCACGTGTTCTGAACCCTAGAATGACGAAAGGTATCTCTTCAAAGTTGAAAGAGATGAAGAGTAGGATTTCTTTCACTCTCACACGCTATGATTATTATCCTAATCTCTCAATTATGACGTGAGTAGTTCGTATCTAAGATTGAACGCTTTAAAGGCTTTAAATTTCTTTAGTAATTTGACCAAAAAGGTAAAGAAAAAAGTTTCATAAATAGTTTACCCCTTTAACAACAAAAATCAATTCTACCGCATCTTCTTGAATTCTATCTAGTTGATCAAAGTAAGGATATATATATAAAGAGCTCTAACGCAGGAAAATGTGATCGGAGAATGTATAATGACTAGGTGAAGTTAACTTTTATATGTTTCGCAAAATATGAATAATACGTCTTTCACGACCATGACATTCCCCTATCACAACCCTAATACAACTCACAAGTAGAGCAAAATCACCAAATCATCAAAACTCTTATGTTCAAACATTTTATATTAAACCTGTTATGTTGGTAATCTGATAAGTTCGATACTGATCATAATTCCTATCATTGATATCTTCAAAACACATGAATATCGAATTATGGTTACTTTACTTCATGATATCTTTCATTCATAACAAAAACCTTTTTAAATTAACAATTCACTTATTATTATAGTTTAACACTAACAATTCACTTTGTTAAAATTGCCAATCGTAGGTCGGTGAAAATTTATATAAATCCCCCCCCATCCCCTTCGTTTCTTTATGCAAATCGTTCATACGACGACAGTATAGCTTGTTGCTTGAGTAATTCTCCTTCTTCATCATCATCATCTCTTCATTCACCCCTTATATCTCACACCCACATCTCCAATCGCACAAAAAACCCTTCAATTTCGCTTTTTTGATCAACCGCCCGAACCCACATCACAAAGATTAAAAAACCCTTCTCTGAAAACCCTTGAATCGAACCCTCGATTGATTTGTTCAATCTTGATTCGATACAATTTGATCTTTTGTCGTTTTGATTAATCTTGACGCTAATTGGGTATTTGAAGTACTAATCGTGCGATCAGCGGTTCGATCGGGTGTGTTTGTGTGGGCAATGCTATTTGTTAGGTTGGTTTCAAGATGAAGTTGCGGAGAAGGAGGGCATCGGAAGTGGTGAGTGTAGTTGTTGCTGGTTGTTTACTGTTTTGTTGTGAGTTGTAGTTTAGGGTTTATTTGTTGCTTTAGTGTTTTATGATTGGGAATTGTTGTGATGGAGTGTGTAGTTTGTTCAATTGTTTATTTGGGTTGATTGTGATGTTTTTACTGTTTAAATGTATGATCAGCACGCATGTTCAGTCATGTGATCTTTTGAGTTAATGGAGATTGGTTATTTTGTATGTTTATATGCTTGTGTGCTTCATTAGGTTGTTCATTTTTCATGTAACCTTTTGGATTGCATTGTATTTTATTGATTATGCATTAGTTTTGTTGGAATACGGGCGTGTGTTTTAAGTTATAGTTCGCGAAACTTGTCTCCCATCCTTTAGAAGGTATTAAGCTTAGTGTCTTATATAAGAGTATGAGTTTTTGATGATGATAAATGATGAACAAATTGGAGATTTTTTATCCAATTCAGTATATGAAGTTATTTAATTGAAGGTTTTGTATTTTATCTTATGATCCTCTAAAACATGAGTTTTTTTGCTGCTCTCTCTTTATTCCTTTATCCCACTCTTATTCTGAATAGATGTTTGTTAGGGTAAATATTCTTCATATTAGGTTATGTAAGTCAATTCTGCATGATGTACGTATTGTTTAATGTTATGATGTGAGATATTTAGAAGTAGATGTGGTTGCTCGAACTTGCTACGTGATAATCAGACTAGCTGGAAGCTCTGCCTGAATAATTTAAATGTATCGAGTGTGCTTAGAAGTCATATGACTGTTCTTGGATTTTAGATGTGTTTTTAATATTTTCTACGTATGATTGGTTGTTAGCTGAATTTTTTATAGTTTGATATGTTAAAACTTTTATAACACGTGTGGTATGTTTCTTTTTATTGTTTATCAGCCTCCCAAAATTAAGTCCTTCATTAATGGCGTAATTGCTGCTCCACTTGAAAATATTGAAGAACCCTTGACAAGCTTCTTCTGGGACTTTGACAAGGTGCCTCTACAAATCTATTTGCTTTGTTATATATAACTTCTGTTTTTACCCGAGTTGATTGTGATTATTGTCATTAATACAGGGAGATTTCCATCATTGGGTTGATTTGTTTAACCATTTCGATACCTTTTTTGAGAAGTACATAAAACCAAGGAAAGATTTGCAAGTTGAGGATGATTTCTTGGAGTCTGACCCTCCCTTCCCAAGGGAGGCTGTCCTGCAGATTTTGCGTGTTGTACGAATAATTTTGGACAACTGCACAAATAAGCATTTCTATAGTTCCTACGAGGTATATTCTTTTTCAACTTTTGATGTTATATAGTTTACAGTGATCTAAAAGCCCTTCTTAGTACCATGCATGCGTCCACAAGGCATTAAGCATTTTATCACTGCTTATAAGTTGAAATTTCTTAATTTGTCTCTTAAGAGCTAGTCATTCTCTTCAATACTTTAATAAGCAATCAATCATTGTATTAAGTGTTTCAAATTAAATAGAAGAGATTAATCGACCGTTTTGGATTTGTCTTCATCAATCAATTATTCTTGATTTGGAGAAAATTTTACCGGTTCTTAAGTGAATTGTTCACTGTTGTATTGTGATTTACAAACACTATATAGCAAGCTGACATGCGCACACAATATTCCGAAATAAATCTTATGACCAGTATTGCGTGACAAGTCTTGTCTGTAAGCCTTCGGGGGAGATGTCTCTGTTTTAGTCTCTTTCTTTAGAAATTTTTACGTTCTTCAAACTTATGTGATTGCCATTTCTGTCCTTCAGTTCTTTTACTCTCTAGTTTCTGTGTGAATTATCTACATTATATCATGTATTATTAATCCTGGATTGTTATCATGCAGCACCATCTATCTTCTCTTCTGGCTTCCACAGATGCAGATGTGGTTGAAGCCTGTCTGCAAACTCTATCATCTTTCTTAAGGAAATCGATTGGAAAACACATAATAAGGGACATGTCACTAAATTCAAAGCTATTTGCTTTTGCACAAGGTTGGGGTGGGAAAGATGAAGGCTTGGGATTGGTTGCATGTGCTCTAGAGAATGTATCTGACCCTGTAGCTGACGAGCTGGGTAGCACCCTCCATTTTGAGTTCTATGACAACTCTTCTGCAGAAACGTCAACACAAGGGTTGCAAATAATCCATTTGCCTAAAATCAGTAGTTACGAAAAGTCTGATCTTGAACTTTTACACAAGTTAATTGAGGAGTATAAAGTGCCAAGTAGTTTAAGATTCTCACTTTTGACAAGATTGCGTTTTTCAAGAGCTTTTAGTTCTTTTAGTGCCCGCCAACAGTACACTTGTATTCGTTTACATGCATTTATGGTTCTTGTTCAAGCATGTGGTGAAACTGACGATTTGGTTTCTTTTTTTAACACTGAGCCTGAGTTCATCAATGAACTGGTCACACTTTTGAGCTATGAAGACGCAGTCCCTGAAAAAATTCGTATTTTAAGTCTGTACTCATTGGTTGCTCTTAGTCAAGACCGTTCTCGCCAGCCCACGGTGTTGACCGCTGTCACATCTGGTGGACACCGTGGCATCCTATCAAGTCTCATGCAGAAGGCTATTGACACTGTGGTTAGTAAATCGTCCAAGTCATCTATTCTGTTTGCTGAGGCATTACTCTCATTGGTCACGGTATTAGTTTCGTCTTCTTCTGGCTGTTCTGCCATGCGTGAAGCAGGGTTTATACCTACCCTTTTGCCTCTTCTAAAAAACACGGATCCCCAGCATTTGCATTTAGTGAGCGCTGCTGTACATGTTTTAGAAGCTTTTATGGATTACAGTAATCCGGCTGCTGCTTTGTTTCGTGACCTTGGTGGATTAGATGATACAATTTCTAGATTGAAAATAGAAGTTTCTCATGTTGAAAATGGCAGTTCTGTTCAGATGGACAGTAGTACCTCATCTGAACCTCTTTATTCTGAAGCTTTGGTGGCATACCACAGGAGGTCTTTAATGAAGGCTTTACTTCGTGCTATATCACTTGGGACATATGCACCTGGAACCGCTGCTCGTGTTTATGGCTCTGAAGAAAGTTTGTTACCACAATGTTTACATGCAATATTTAAAAAGGCTAAAGATTTTGGTGGTGGGATGTTTTCACTGGCAGCAGTTGTAATGAGTGATCTGATTCATAAAGACCCAACTTGTTATTCAATCTTAGAACAAGCTGCTCTTCCATCTGCATTTCTAGATGCTATAATGGATGGTGTGCTTTGTTCTGCTGAAGCCATAACATGCATACCTCAGTGTTTGGATGCTTTATGTCTTAGCAATAATGGCCTTCAGGCTGTTAAAGATCGTAATGCTTTAAGGTGCTTTGTGAAAATATTTACATCACGAAATTACCTTCGTGCTCTTATGGGTGATACTCCAAGTTCGTTATCTAGTGGTCTTGATGAACTAATGAGGCACGCTGCTTCATTACGTGTGTATGGTGTGGATATGCTGATTGAGATTTTGAAAACCATTGAAAAGCTTGGTTCTGGGCCTAAAGATGCTGCTTCCACCATGGAAGCTTCTTCTGTTCCAATGGAAACTGATGGTGAATCTAGCAAGACTGAAGATCCCGAGAAGCTTGTGGACCCATCTGCTGATACGTCTTTGCTGAATGTTGAGTCTTTTCTACCTGATTTTGTTAATAATGTTGCTCGTTTGCTTGAAACAGTCCTTCAAAATTCTGACACATGTCGTATATTTGTTGAGAAAAAGGGTATAGAAGCTGTTCTGCAGTTATTTACCTTACCTTTAATGCCCATGTCTGTCTCTATTGGACAGAGCATATCAATTGCATTTAAAAATTTCTCCCCACATCATTCTGCGTCTCTTGCTCGAGCATTATGTTTGTTCTTGAGAGAGCATTTGAAATTGACAAACGAGCTACTGGTTTCTCTTGGAGGTATGCAGCTTGCACAGTTGGAAGATTCCAAAAGAACAAAGGTATCTAGATGTCTTTCCAGTCTTGAAGGTATTTTGTCTCTTTCCAATTCTTTGTCAAAAGGGACTACTAATCTTGTGTCTGAACTCGGGACGTCTGATGCTGATGTGTTGAGAGATCTTGGAGTTGCTTACCGAGAAATACTTTGGCAAGTTTCTCTTGGTTGTGATTCTAAAGCAGATGAAAAACAGAGTAATGAAACAGGGACTGAAAATACTAATGTTAATAGTACCGATACTGCCATTGCTGCAAGTGATGATGATTCAAGCATGCCTGTGGTGAGGTACATGAACCCTGTTTCGGTTCGTAACACTTCACACCCGCATTGGGGTTTAGAACGTGACTTTGTTTCAGTGGTTCGGTCTGGTGAAGGGTTCAGTCGGCGTAGCCGACACGGGTTAGCCCGTATAAGAGGAGGAAGAACCAGCAGACATCTAGAAGCCTTGCACATTGATCCTGAAGCTTCCATGGGTAACACAGAGACAGGTTCATCACAAGATATAAAGAAAAAAAGCCCAGAGATTCTTGTTATGGAAAATCTCAACAAACTTGCGGCCACTATGCGATCATTCTTTACCACATTAGTAAAAGGATTTCCATCATCTAACCGCCGAAGGGCTGAAAGTGGATCATTAAGTACTGCTTCAAAAAACATTGGGACTGCATTAGCAAAGATTTTTCTTGAGGCACTTAGTTTCTCCGGGTACACCCCAGGTTCTGGTCTTGATATGTTATTGTCAGTTAAGTGTCATTATCTTGGGAAAGTGGTAGATCACATGGCTGCATTAACATTTGATAGTAGGCGGCGTATCTGTTATACGGTGATGATAAATAACTTCTATGTTCAGGGGACTTTTAAAGAGTTACTCAACACTTTTGAAGCTACAAGTCAGTTACTATGGACGTTGCCCTTTTCTGCTTCAACATCTGGAAATGAAAACAATGAAGGAAATAAACTGTCACATAGCAAATGGTTACTTGATACATTACAAAGTTACTGTCGGCTTTTAGAGTTTTTTGTTAACTCTACTTTCCTTTTGCCACCAACCTCTACATCTCAAGCTCAGTTGCTTGTACAACCAGTGGCTGTTGGGTTATCAATTGGGTTATTTCCAGTTCCAAGAGATCCAGAAGTTTTTGTTCGTATGTTGCAATCTCAGGTTCTTGATGTAATTCTTCCTGTCTGGAATCACCCTATGTTTCCAAGTTGTAATCCGGGGTTCATTACCACAATAGTGACACTTGTCACTCATATATACTGTGGTGTTGGTGATGCAAAACGAACGACTAGTGGTGGATCTGGTGGCGGTAACCAGCGGTTCATGCCGCCGCCTGATGAAGCCACTATTGCCACTATTGTGGAGATGGGATTTACCAGGGCGAGAGCAGAGGAAGCATTAAGACGGGTTGAAACAAATAGTGTTGAAATGGCAATGGAATGGTTGTTTACTCATGCTGATGATCCTGTACAGGAAGATGATGAGCTGGCGAGAGCACTTGCTTTATCTTTAGGAAACTCATCGGAAGGTCCCAAAGCAGATAATAACACAGAAAAGTCTACCGATGGTCCAACAGAAGTGGTGGAAGCCAAGACACCAACACCGCCTATTGATGACATTCTTGCAGCAACTATGAAGCTGTTCCAAAGTAGTGATTCGTTGGCTTTTCCCTTAACAGACTTGCTTGTCACTTTCTGTAATAGAAATAAAGGTGAAGATCGGCCGAAAGTGATGTCATATCTTACCCAACAGCTAAAATTTTGTCCACTCGAAACTTCAAAAGAAACCAGTTCACTCTGTATGATATCTCACACATTGGCATTATTTCTTGCTGAAGATGTTACCGCTAGAGAAATTGCTGTGAAAAGTGGTATTGTTTCCATATCAATAGATATCTTAGTGAAGTTTTTAGCAGGAACAGAGTCACAAAACGAGCTTGTGGTACCGAAATGCATCAGTGCCCTTCTTCTTGTATTGGATAATTTATTGCAGTCCAAACCCAGAATATCATCTGATAGCAAAGAAGGAACCGAAAATGAAGAGAAATCTAATCCAGTTAATGTTGATGAGGAAAAGGGCAATAAGTTTGAGAAGATTTTTGGGAAATCTACTGGTTATCTTACTGTTGAAGAGGGTAGTAGAGTGGTTAATGTTGCATGCGATCTAATTAAAAGACATGTGCCTGCTATGGTTATGCAAGCAGTTTTATTACTATGTGCTCGTTTGACTAAAACACACACTCTGGCTTTGCAGTTTCTAGAAAACGGAGGTATGGTTGATCTATTCAATATACCAAAGACTTGCTATTTCCCTGGATATGACACAGTGGCATCTGCTATCATTCGACACCTCATTGAAGATCCTCAGACATTACAAACAGCAATGGAGTTGGAGGTAAGACAGGCTCTAAGTGGCAGTCGTCATGGTGGTCGTGTTCCTCCACGTGTGTTTTTGACATCTATGGCGCCTCTTATTTCCCGAGATCCTGAGGTGTTCATGAAAGCAACAACAGCTGTATGCCAGCTGGACACAACAGGTGGCAGAACTGTAGTTGTATTACCCAAGGAAAAAGAGAAAGAAAAGGATAAATCAAAAGCTCAAGGTGTTGAAATTGGAGCATCTTCTGTTCCTGAAAATAAATCTCAAGATGGGCCAATAAAGTGTGGCAAAGCCCAGAAAAAAATTCCTGCTAATCTCACACAGGTTGTTGATCACCTGCTTGAAATTGTAATGAAATATCCCTCACTGAATTCTGAGGAAGATTGTGCTAGATCTGATAATGCCATGGAAGTGGATGGTTCTGCTGTGAATAAGGGTAAAATGAAGGTGGACGATACAAGGAAAAAATTTGACAGCTTATCAGAAAAATCAGCTGATGGCTTAGCTAAGGTTACTTTTGTCCTTAAGTTGTTGAGTGATATTCTTCTAATGTATGTACATGCAGTTGGAATTATCCTAAAACGTGATCTGGAAATGCATGGTGGGATCGTACATCATGTTATGCATCAACTTCTACATCCTTCTGTTGATAAGACATCTGGATCTGATGAATGGAGAGATAAATTATCTGAAAAAGCTTCATGGTTTTTGGTGGTTCTATGTGGCCGATCAAGTGAAGGGCGTAGGCGTGTCATAAATGTACTTGTTAAAGCTTTGTCTTCATTTGCCACTTCTGCAAGCAGTTCATCTAAGAACAGTTTGTTGCCTGATAAAAGGGTGCTTGCTTTTGTTGATTTGGTTTATTCGATTTTATCAAAAAATTCGTCCTCTAGTAATGCACCTGGATCTGGGTGCTCTCCCGATATAGCTAAAGGAATGATTGATGGAGGGATGATTCCATGTTTATCCAGCATTCTTCAGGTGATGGATTTAGACCATCCTGATGCCCCGAAAGTGGTAAATATTATTCTTAAAGCTTTAGAAGGTTTAACACGTGCTGCCAATGCGGTGGAGCAACTTGCATTATCTGACTTGGCCAACAAGAAAAAGTCTGTTAGTTTGGGTACCGGATCTGATAATCAGACAGCTAATACTTCAGTCAATCAGATGCCGGAGGGTGGCCACAATAGTAGTCAACTTGATATCACAGCTACTGATGATGCTGAGCAACACCATGAAGAAACAAATCAGGATGAAGGTGATCATGAATCAAATTTAAACCAGCCCGTAGAGCAGGAATTGAGAATTGAAATGGATGAGATGGAAGATGGTGGCGTTTTAAGGGATTCTGATCAAATTGAGATGACTTTTCATGTCGAGAGTAGGGGTGGAGGTGATAATACTGGTGATGAAGATGATGAGATGGGAGATGATGGTGAGGATGACGAGGATGATGACGATGGTGACGACGAGGATGAAGATATTGCTGAGGATGGTACTGCTTTGATGTCATTGGCTGATACAGATGTTGAGGATCATGATGAAGCTGGATTAGGAGATGAATATAATGATGAAATGGTTGATGACGAGGATGATGATTACCATGAAAACCGTGTTATTGAGGTGAGATGGCGAGAGGCTCTTGATGGGGTTCTTGGTCAACCAGGAGCCGATAGTGGGCTTATTGACATTGCTGCAGAGCCCTTTGAAGGAGTCAACGTTGATGACCTTTTTGGTCTTCGAAGACCGATTGGGTTTGACCGCCGCCGCCAGCAGAGCAGAACCTCGTTTGATAGGTCTGGTACAGATGGAAACAGCGGTCTGCAGCATCCTCTTCTATTGAGACCGTCATCACAGTCTGGTGAATTAGGTCCAATGTGGTCATCAGGTGGTGGCAATTCATCTCGGGATTTGGAATCGTTATCTGGCGGGGGCTTTGATGTTTCCCATTTTTATATGTTTGATGCTCCTGTTCTTCCCTTTGATCATGTGCAATCTACTGTGTTTGGTGACAGAGCTGGTGGTGGGGCACCACCACTGGGTGACTTTTCTGTTGGTTTGGAGTCATTACGTGCACCCACACGAAGAGGACCGGGTAATGGCCGGTGGACGGATGATGGTCAACCACAAGCAGGTGGTCAAGCTGCTGCTATTGCGCAGGCTGTAGAAGAGCATTTCATGTCTCAATTAAGCACAACCACCTCTTTATCCAATGATAATCAGCCGGTAGCAGATGCTGCTGATAATAATGCTCAGCAGACCGAAGCTCCAAATGATGAGAATGATCAAAATGTTAATCAGATGGTTGAAAATATTGAACAAGCACATGAAGGACATGCAAGTGGACCCAGCCCTGATGTTGCAAACAACGTGCCGGAGAGTCTTGATAACATGGAAATTGGTGAAGGAAATGGAAGTGTGAATGAGCAGCAGGTAGAGTTTGATTATAATTACTTCAATCATATATTTTTTTATAAGCGAGTTTTATTAATGTGATTATACATGATGTGTCATTTTAGGAGTTGTCGGCACCTAATGACGAGGCAAGCAATAACATGCCTAATTCCGGTGAGCTTAATGCGGATGCTGTAATGGATGTTGCTGGAGTGGACCCGCTACCTTCAGTTGGGGTAATTGAGGAGTCATTATCGGAACAGGACACTCACATTGATGGTGATCAAACTGATCAACCAGATGAAAGTGGTGCAGCTAACATTGCTCAAAGTACAAGTGACATAGATCCAACTTTCTTGGAGGCACTACCTGCAGAACTTAGGGCAGAAGTCATTGCCTCACAACAAGCTCAATCGGCCCCACCTCCCGTTTCTGCTCCTGCACCTACTCCTGCTGCTGCTGAAGAAATTGATCCAGAGTTTTTAGCTGCTCTTCCCCCAGATATCCAAGCAGAAGTTTTAGCCCAACAACGTGCACAGAGGCTTGCACATCAAGCTGAAGGGCAGCCTGTGGACATGGACAATGCTTCAATTATAGCTACTTTTCCAGCTGATTTGCGCGAGGAGGTTTGTTATTTTTGAAATTTAAAGACTTGAACACTTGTTTAATCATCCTTAACATTGTTTTTTGTTCTTTGTGTGTTTTAGGTGCTGTTGACGTCTTCAGAAGCAGTTCTTTCAGCATTGCCATCTCCATTACTTGCTGAAGCACAAATGCTCAGGGATAGAGCTATGAGTCACTATCAAGCTCGCAGCTTGTTTGGAAACAGTCATAGACTCCATAATAGAAGGAATGGGTTGGGATTTGATAGACAAACAGTAATTGATAGGGGAGTTGGTGTTACAATAGGACGAAGGGCGTCTTCTGCTCTTCTAGAAAGCTTGAAAGTTAAAGAAGTTGAGGGGGACCCGCTTTTGGATCCTGATTCTTTGAAAGCATTGATCAGGCTTCTACGACTAGCACAGGTGATAAGTACTCCATCAAGTACTCTGATTAATTATGAAGTAGATGTCTTTTTATTAATTGTTTGACTATTTGGCTTCTTGCTGTCAGCCTCTTGGGAAAGGCCTTCTTCAGAGACTCTTCTTGAACTTATGTGCTCATGGTCATACAAGGGCGGTTCTTGTTTTCCTTCTACTGGGCTTGATCAAAATGGAAACTGAAGGCCGTGCAGGTGGATTAACTACAGTAAATTCTCAGAGGCTTTATGGGTGTCAGTCTAATGTTGTTTATGGTCGATCACAGATTTTAGATGGTATGGTTTTCCTTTCAATTTAAATTTCTTTTCCATTTGAGATTTAGTATTTGTTGATATTGACGCTAATCTTTCCATTTGAAATTTAGTATTTGTTGATATTGACGCTAATCTTTCCATTTTTAGGTCTCCCGCCACTAGTACTGCGTCGGGTGTTAGAGATTTTGACGTATTTAGCTACAAATAATTCTTATGTTGCTAGTTTGTTGTTTCACTTTGATTCTTCACTTGTTCCTGGGTCCTTAAATCTCAAAAACCATGATAGAAAAAATGACAAGGGAAAAGAGAAGATTGTTGAAGAAGGAGATATACCCCCTCCTGTTGGATCTGAGGGTGATATTCCTATATTACATTTTGTAAAGCTCTTGAATCAACCGTTATTCCTTCGCAGCATTGCTCATCTAGAACAGGTTTTAGACCAAACGTATTGTTGTTACTAGAAGTTGGAGATTGACAAATCCATCTAAACGGCTGGATTTGTGCTATATTGATGTTAGGTTTGACATTTAGTGTATTTATATATGTGGTGCAGGTTATGGGTCTACTCCAAGTGGTTGTATACAATGCTGCCTCAAAGTTAGAAAGCCAATCTAATACTGAACAAGCGGCCACCAGTTCCCAAGGTCTACCTGGCAATGAGTCTTCTAGTAACCCCCAAGGAGATTCTTCCTCAGCAGGAGCAGAACAGAGTCACGATGATGCAACTGTGGGTGATGGATTGTCAACGTCAGATGATCAGAAAAGTGTCAACATGCATGACATCTTCATGAAGCTTCCACATTCTGATCTACAGAATCTATGCAGCCTTCTTGGCCACGAGGGGTAATATTTAGTTTGCAATGATTTTTTGGGTGTTGCACTATTTGAAAGCATAATATCTGAATTATTTTTGTTTTCTACAGGCTATCAGATAAAGTTTACCTGCTTGCTGGTGAAGTTCTGAAGAAATTAGCCTCAGTTGCTCCATCACATAGGAAATTCTTTATTATCGAGCTTTCAGACCTAGCTCATAGTCTGAGCGGGTCTGCCATCCGGGAACTTGTCACACTGAGAAACACACAAATGTTGGGTCTGAGTGCGGGGTCCATGACTGGGGCTGCTGTTTTAAGAATTCTGCAAACACTTAGCTCACTCACTGTACCTGATACCGATATCGGTGATTCAAAAGATGATAATCAAGAGCATGCTACTATGTGGAAATTAAATCATTCACTTGAGCCTTTATGGCAAGAATTGAGTGAGTGTATAAGTGTGACAGAAACACAGCTGGCACAGGGCTCTATGTCTTCAGTTATATCAGATTCCAATGCTGGTGAACATGTCCCCGGTGCTGGTCCTGGTGCTGGTGCTGGTGCTGGTGCTTCATCTTTATCTCCTCTTCCACCTGGCACTCAGAGACTTCTACCTTTTATCGAGTCCTTTTTAGTGTTATGTGAAAAGCTTCAAGCAAACAATTCTAATCTACAACAAGATGATGCCTATGCAACAGCACGGGAAGTGAAAGAGTTAACTGGAAGCTCATCACCAAGTGGGACAGGAATTGATGGTGCTGTGACATTTGCTAGGTTTGCTGAGAAGCATCGACGGCTATTAAATGCTTTTGTGAGACAAAATCATGGGTTGTTGGAGAAGTCGCTTTCTATGATGCTGAAAGTGCCGAGGTTAATCGACTTTGACAACAAACGATTGTATTTCCGTTCTAGAATCAGGCAGCAACATGATCAACACTTAACGGGCCCGTTGCGAATAAGTGTTCGCCGGGCATATGTTCTAGAAGATTCCTACAATCAGCTGCGGATGCGACCCACCCAAGACTTAAAAGGACGTTTAAATGTTCATTTTCAAGGTGAAGAAGGAATTGATGCTGGTGGTTTGACTAGAGAGTGGTATCAATTACTGTCTAGGGTCATATTTGACAAAGGAGCATTGCTTTTCACAACCGGAGGAAACAATGCAACTTTCCAACCAAACCCTAATTCTGTCTATCAAACGGAGCATCTTTCATACTTCAAATTTGTGGGCCGTGTGGTATCTTTCGAAAACTTCTTTCTCCTTCTTAACACAAGTTATTTTTTGAATTGTAATATGACATGTTCTTGTTATAGGTTGCTAAAGCTTTGTTTGATGGGCAACTTTTGGATGTTTACTTTACTCGGTCTTTCTATAAGCATATTCTTGGTGTGAAGGTAACATATCATGATATAGAGGCTGTTGATCCTGACTATTACAAGAACTTAAAGTGGTTGCTAGAGGTTAGTGCTTTTAAACATATTGTTTATACCAATATACTTTTCTATGAGTATACTTTTAGTTTTTTCTTTGTACTTGCATAACTTTTTAACTTTACTCACTGTTTCTTGTACCAGAATGATGTCAGTGACATACTAGACCTGACATTTAGCATGGATGCTGATGAAGAAAAACACATCCTCTATGAGAAGACAGAGGTGCGTATCTAAAACTGTGTAAGATTCTCATCTGATTAAGAAAATTAAATGTTAAAATGTGGTTTTCATTTTTGATATGAAAAAGGTTACTGATTATGAGCTCAAACCGGGTGGAAGAAATATAAGGGTAACAGAAGAAACCAAGCATGAATATGTGGATCTTGTTGCAGAACATATTCTTACAAATGCAATACGCCCTCAAATTAATTCTTTCTTGGAGGGTTTTAACGAGTTGATACCTCGTGATCTCATTTCTATTTTTAATGATAAAGAACTTGAGCTGCTGATAAGCGGGCTTCCAGAAATTGATTGTGAGTTATCCTACTGCTGGTTTAATAATAATATATCATAATATGTATTTCAAGATTCTAAATGTATAACCTCTTGTTATTACAGTGGATGATTTGAAGGCCAACACTGAATATACAGGATACACCGTAGGCTCTAGTGTAGTTGTGTGGTTTTGGGAGGTTGTTAAAGCATTTAACAAGGAAGATAGGGCTAGATTGCTTCAGTTTGTAACTGGTACATCAAAGGTATTGTGAATACTGATAATAATTTTAAATTTTAAAAAGTAGAATATATCATGATCTAATGAACCCTACTATTGAGTGGGAGTTCACTGGGTATGTTTGTTTTGTTTATAATGATCTATTAAATGCGTATATGCTTCAGGTTCCATTGGAGGGTTTTAAAGCATTGCAAGGTATATCGGGCCCACAGAGATTTCAAATTCACAAAGCTTATGGAGCTCCCGAGAGGCTGCCATCAGCTCATACCTGGTTTGTGTTAATTTTTGAAAGTTTTTTTTTTTGGTGCAAATGTTATATTTTTTAACTCGTAATTTGTTTTTTTTCCTTCAGCTTCAATCAATTAGATCTTCCTGAATACACATCAAAGGAACAGCTTCAGGAGCGGTTATTACTTGCTATCCATGAAGCCAGTGAAGGTTTCGGGTTCGGCTAATGAAGCTGAGCTTGATGTTATGGTGTTGGGACCACTAGCATCTGATTCAGCCATTGCTGTTATGTAGATGTTAGTTTCACTCCCTCACATCACTTTTATAATGTTTTTTTCACTAATATAAACCTTTTTTCAACAAAATAAGAGCAGTTAAATGAATGAACCCATGGTGTCTTTTCTTTTCTCAGATATGAATGAACATTGATTATGCAACGCAATGCAACTTGAAGAACACCGGTCCTTGTGAAGAAACAGAGTACTGCATGTACCTTAAGAAGATTATAAGATGATGTCAAGCAAGTGGTTTATAGCGTGGGACTGCGATCTTATGGGTTGTTTTTCGCGTCATGCAGACTAGAATAAAATGATGAAAACTTGAAACACAAAGATCCATAGGCTTTATGTAAATGCTAGCCCTTTTTGGTTGGTTGATTGGTAGCTTTTGGCCAATTTGGTTTTGTGATTCATGGTACCGTGTATTTGAAGCCTTTTTGAAACCATCTTTGGTTCATATTTTTACTTTCTACAAAAGCTTATATCATTCTTTGCAGACAACACTTCAACCCAAAAAGACCCAATTTCTGCATGTCAAAATGGTTTGGTTGATCTTTCCAGCACGTTTTTATAAACAAATTACTATATTTCATATTATTATGAAAACTATCAATGATACTTTCTTTATTAGAAATATAACAAGTTTAGCCTTTTCAACCATTTATCTTTTTCACTACTTTCTGAATCTTTATAATGTGAGTGGCTATTGATGGTGATTGGTGATCTGTGTCACCGTGTGATTATTATGATGTTAAGGACTAGATGCACCTTTTTATTATGGATATCGATTTGATTGATATTGACACTATTATATGCATGATTAGAACCTCATGTCTGTTTAAGATCTGGTATAAGCCATATGGCTATTCACTCTACCATGCGCTCGTATAAGGCCGTATTTTCATGCGCTTGTTTATACTTGTAAATACTGTATAAGAAGGGCGCATCGAGTAAAATCATAGTTTGCACAACCTGATTTAATGGCATGAACTAGTTATCAAGGAACAACTCATAGCTATACATGGAGAGAGGCTTTCACTCAACTTTGGTTCACTCTTTTATTTGCTCTCTCTGCTATAGGAGGTGGTGATGTTGTTGGGTCTTATGTTTTACCTATAATATCGGCTAATAGGGACCGGCCACGCCATATATTTTCTATTATTCATATAGTGCACGGTTTTTCATGGGCCTTTCCTTCTATGCTTGGTTATGTTTTGTTGGTCTAGTACTTGTCATTATGTTTGGTAGGATAGTCATGTTATACTTTTGGTGTTGTATAATAGGAGTATCCAAATTCCAAATAAAGGTGTGGCCATGAGCTCAATGGACCAGACCAAGAATATGCATATATAAATAAACCAAATATATTAAAATTTTATTAATCTTTATAGCAAAATACTTCTATTTTCTTAAAGAATCATTATGTGTATATAGAAAACCATTAATTTTTTAAGAAATAGATCTAACTTTTTCATTGAAGTTTTTGCTTTATTACTATCTTTAATAAAAAGTACATTCACATTACTTATTAATTAATTTTTAGCGCATTATCCTCTCTGATAGACTCATATCCTCGAATTCGAACATGCTAGCCATTTGGGAGAGTTTCAAGTCAGGCGGGGCAGGTCCACGGGTTGCTTCGGTTCAATTGTTGTGGTTCACCCATGGGCGGACCCAAGTCTAAAACTTGGGGTCGGTCACATCCCATGAAAAAAAAACTTTGTTTAGTATATATATACAATCTAATTCCCATTGACCCCTAAAAAATTTAAACACCGACCTTCATAAAATTTCAACACCAACCCTCAAAAATTTTTGGTATCAACGCTCAAGTAACTTTGACATCGACCGAAAAAATCAATTAAAGATAGTTTAACCATTAAACAAAGAATGAAATACCTACTAACTATCTGAATATTTAAACTTAAGATCTCTAGATAATATAGTGACAAGATTTAAAGGAAAGGAAGCCCCACTGAAAGCAAATTAACAACATTATATTTCTATTATATGCTTATATAATGATTGACGTACTTTTATACCTACTAACTATTTGAATAATTAAGCTTAGGATCTCTAGATAATGTAGTGACAAGATTTAAAGAAAAAAAATAACCTGTTGAAAGCAAATATTGATTGCTTATATTTTTGTTTATAGCGTGCCTTGAACTGAATTAGACTAGAGTAGAAAATTTTAATATTTAATGATACACAAACAACCCCTATAAATTTTGATCCTAATAGGTTTTAACATTTAGTATTATTAGTATTATTATAAAATTCAGCTACTTGGCTTTCCTTAATTGTAGGTTAGTGATGTGTTAGTTTGTTTCCTATTGTTACTTTTGTAGTGGACATGAATGAATGAGTGGCATGTGAGTTTGAGTTCTAGTTTCTTCTCTTTGAGATAATCTTTCTCTTCCATTGTTATTTCTATCTTGGCCAATAGAAAGGTGAACTTTGGAGCCTAGAATTGAGTTGGGTGGTGAAACTGTATCCCAAAATGTCAGTCCTAGAATCGCCCGACAAGAAGACGAGTGGTGAAATATGTATCTCGTTAACCCGTTGTGTTACCATTTGTTGTTTGATATTTGAATATCTAAGCCTTTGTCTAACACTCTCTTTGGGAATGGCCTTCTACACTTTTTCTCTTCAATCTTCCTTAGACAAACCAACCTTCTATAATGTTGAATGAGTATCTATGAAACCAGTATAGTCCATCGAGTGGTTTACGCACATACCATTGAACAAATGGACACAATTGAGTGACGAAATACACATGTAATAGAAACATGCCTCACTGTGCTCGCATAGTCTAGAGTCCTTCGACGTTGTTGGCGCTTTGCTTTTGAGAGCGTCATCTATCACACACCTGTCTTGTGCACATGGTTGTAAAAATAGTTAGGCACTAGTTTGGTTGTAGGTTACCAACTAGGGATTATTCAGGATTAATAAGGATTAATCTGATTGGAATTTTATATGTTAATTTTCAAGTCTATAAATATTTATACAATAAGTTTCAAAATTATATATATATATTTTCAATTTTGACTGATTTTCTTTGATTTTTTGCCGATTTTAACCAAATTTGACCAAAATTTGTTTCCTTTTGACCAATTTTGACTGATTTTGGGTGATGTTGACCTTTGACCAATTAGTTGAGCGATTAGTTGATAGCGAATCACTGAGTGATCGATTACGGATTAATCAACGATTAATCGGTGCTAGGCATCGATTTTTGCAAGTGCTTGTGTACCACATACTCCATCACCATCTTCACCAAACCTCTTGTTGGGGTCCTACCCAATACCGTCAGATTGTGGGGGCACTTCAATATGCAACACCGACTCGATCTGATCTTGCATTCGATGTTAACAAAGTTTGTTAGTTTATGTATCAACGTGTTGATATCTCCACTAAACCACTTCCTGTTCCTCGGTTTCCTTTTCTTCACGACAAGCTTCATGCTGCTCACACCCTTCGGTTGGAGGGTCCTATCAAAACCTAGTGTTGACAGACCCAAATGTATAGATACATGTATCAACCTTGCTATCATACATACAATGATATACAAAGAGGAGATTTCAAAACTAAACCTGCGAATCAACAGGCTATCTAATTTGTATAAAATAACTGGTTACAAGAACGAAATTAGAGTTTGTTACATCAATACGTAAATCTAAAAGTTAATTACACGCAGCAGCGATCTGCAAAGAATCTATTTACAGGTTCAATATGGAAGATTGAACAAACTTACTACTAGCATTCAGTTGATGGTATAACACCCTATTCGGTTTTGATCTCCTTTGGTTCGTTCAAAACAAACTCTACATATAAATCCTTAATCGCGATGACCACAGTCGTTATCAGCGGCCCCACTATCGCACCCTGCACCATTTATACATCATTCCAAAGTCAACATGGCTAAAGTTACAATCAACAGGTCAATTTATCGTTTTATCCTAAATCAAACTTCTGATAGATGTCTACTATGCAGATCTATGATTAGAATAGTTCTTTATCCAAAATCAACATCATAGTGTTTTACTTATGCAATTTGTCCAATATGTTTATATATAGCTTGTGAGTTATGATATTATTATTTACCTCGAGTGCAGACGGGAAAATTGCAGCTCCACCGATGATGCTAAGGCCAGTAAGATACGGATTATGCCCCGGTATGTGCTCTAGTATTTCACTATCACCATAGTCGATAAGCAGGGCGTGAATGATCGGCAAACATATAGCTACTATATACCTACCTTCCATCACTAACTGCAAAATTGCAGGAATAGTTGCAAACACATATGGAAGTAACGGAAAAAACGGGCTAACGACAGCAAGTAGCGTCGACACATACAAGAAATGGATGTTGAACAACCTAAGCAAAAGGCAAGTAAGACACCCCTGAAAAAAGGCAATCTCAGCAGTGGCTAAAAGTATCCCCGAAATCGCCTTATCAAGCACTTCAACACATCGCGTTCTCACATACTTTGAAATAGGAATCATACACATAACCTGTTCCGTCACGCCACTCGAGTCTGATGTAATAAGCGCGTACAAAACCCATATGAAAACCATCGACTGCGAAAGAAAACTGAACAGTCCAGCTGCACCTGTCACAATCGACTCGATGATCACAAAAATAAGCCTCGTACTACCACCCAAGATCGACTGACCACTCGCTAACACTCGTTGGATCACATCTTTCCCTTGAAAAGCAATCGCTTTCGCCTTCTCGATAATATCCTCTCGACTGATCAACACTTCTTTAAACAGCGCGTTAACCTCAGGATACAGTTCAGCCCACTCCCGATTCTTAACCCGCCTTCTCAAATTCAAAATCTTTTCAGCAAACGGGTTAGGCGTAGCCAACGCAGTCGAAGGCGCAGACGAGTTAGTCGACCTAGGCGCCATTATATGCTTCATCTCCTCCACAATCTCCGTCATATTATACTGCATAGCCAAACTATCAATCTGATC
>BJCN01091500.1:0-12843 GCA_018326445.1 Flaveria brownii
CCGGGTAACTGGAGGAGCATTGAAGATACTAAAGTTTTCTTACAGAGATACAAATGCACAGTTGAAGCACGGGTGAAGATTGTTCCATGGCTTCAAGTGGGAGATTGTTGAGTTGTTGAAGCCACTAATTTAGTAGTGGCAAACATTGTTGAGTAGTGGTTCACAACTCTTCCACTATTGATGGTTCAAAATCAATGTTGTAGTGTATAAATAGGTCTCTTGTATTTGTATCAAATCATCCCTCATAAGCATCTCAATAAACATTCCCCAGTTACCCAGTGGATGTAGGTCAGTTTAGACCGAACCACTTAAATTCTTGTGTGCTCGTGTGTGTTCTTACTTAATGATATCCTAACAAGGCGAAGATCCAAAATCATTTAGTACAACTCGTAAAGACTCTTCTTTGATTTGGAATTTACATGAGGCTTATTATCTCCTCCCTCACATATGAACAGTCATCTTATTATATTTTTTATCGATGCTTAAGGCCTATTACAGGTCTATGAATGTTTTTTTAGTTCTTATTCGTTTTTAGACACTACATTTATACATAAGTTGCATTACATATATATGATTTTTGATGCATCAGTAATAGATTGATGTATTGTTGTCACCTAATTGGTTTGCTAAAGGTTAAACTGCAATGAGACACAACTAGATCTGACTGTACACTGATATATCATTCATCTTTTGTTGAACGTTAAAATGAATTGAGATGTGTAGATCTGATGTTAAAATGTTATATTGTGCATGTGTGTGTTTTATGTCTACATCCACATTGTTCTGATATGAATGAGATCTGCCTTACTTATGTGAAGTAATTAAATACACTATATTTGTCAATTGCAATATATATAGCATCTTTGAAGTTTATTTACTTTCTCTCGATGCTTCCCTAACAAAGCTTTTGCCCTGTGCTTACTAGCATGCACTACTAGGAACAACGTTTGAGGAACATAATAGATAACAAGAATTCTACATCAACCAGACATGAGTTCAAGTAAGCCATGTAGCTCAATTCCACAAATAGTGATTTGTAATGATGCATGATGATAATTACTAATACAGATGTATAAAATGTTTTTAAACTGAGCGTAAAAGCCATAGAATAGCGTTGAGTTGTTGGAGATCCAAACAAACTGTCTTGTTTACAAGACGCAGCCAATGATGATTTTTGTAGACTCATTTTTTAAAAGTCACACTGAAGACAAGCAAAAAAGTATACCAGGTAACTAATATCATTTCTTTTAATCCATTGTTGGAGATGTATGTTTTGCTATATGTATGATGAAGTTTTCAGTCAATATATTAAAAGATGGAATAGTTTATGTAGATATCAGCCAAACATTCTATCCGATTATGTTGTAATACACACACACACACGTATCTAGAAGAAGCCAGTAGCGGATCCAAGATTTCTCGTCACTGGAGGCAAAAATGGGTAAGTTTAAAAGGTCAAAGATGCCAAATATGAACGGGTCAAAGCAGGAAAAATAACAGTTTACATTAACTAAATTTTTCGGGTATACAATTGTGTAGTCAGGCTATCACATTAATATGGGTTTCCATTCCAAGATAAAGTGAGAACAAGTTTTATGTTTGGAAACAACTTTATATGATCTATTTAGTTTAGTTATTGATAATTCTGTCTTCCAGGTGCCATCCTACATATCTTGATTAGTGGTGGGGGGCTATGGCAATGAAGCTAGCAATCTTTACTTTAATCTTCACTTTCAATCACTACAACACGGTTTGTTATTGATACGAATTGTTTCCGGAATACACACACAGTTTTCCAGTAGACAAAAGTGAGTATTATGCTTTAATATTCTAGTATTGTACCTTTTGCTGAAATACAAAACTAGTTATCAGTATATTAAACAGTTTCCTGACAATTAAATTTATTCGCAGGCTTTGAACACTCATTCTTCTATGTCTCAATTAATTCAATTTCATACTTCGACATGGTAAGCTAAGAACTTTCAGATTTCTTGTTAAAATTGCTATGCTTTTCACTTGTCTTTTGTTCTTTTTATTTTCCTTTTTCTATGTAAACTCTTATATATCATCCATTTAGGCGTGCTCTTGGGGAGGGTACACTTTTATCATAAATCTCATACCACTGCATGTGCTTCTTTGCATTGCAAACGGTCAATATGTGTCTTGGTTATACATTGCATATGCTCCGCTTATAGTATATCAAATCTTGATTGTGAGTACATAAAGAAATGAAGAACAAGAGGATTTTTTTACTAGGGAGGATCGTGCTATACTTGCACAAAAACATCTAGTTTAATTGTTTATCTCTTGTTTCCCTTTTGTTGTCAAAGTTGTTTTTATTCTAGGTACATCTTTACTGTTGTTATGCCTGCAGGTTGTCTTGGAAACATTGTTGGCAGAGTTGGTGTATGTTGTACATTGGTTTTAATGCAGTCAAGACATCGAACATTTTGCATCGTTCTTGGTAAGTTTCAATGGCGGATGGTGCCGATTGGGGGCTTGCTTATGGTACTTGTTTTTTCTAGATCAAGTAATTTAAATTTAATATGGCTTTAGTATAAAGTATGAAGATATGCCTTTATTTTGATTCTACACATAAATCATTTTAAGGGTGGAAAGAACAATGTAATAACAAACTGGTGTTCTATCTTTATTAATGCATAAATAATTCATACTTTTTAGGTGAAAATCCAAAAACTCTTAGTCCAACCGGTAAAGATTATTGTTTAATTTGGAATTTGAATGTGCTTATTGTCTTCCCCCTCACCCTATAAGTAGTGTTCTTATTACTGTATTCTTTTTCTTATATATATGGACTCTTAAAGCCTGTTGATTCTTTGCAGCTTAGCTACCACTTAATCTTAATGAATGTGGTATTGCTGGTCTATGAAGGTTGGTTCAGTTCTTGCTCATTTTTTGACATTACTTTTAACATAAGTTCCATACATATTTTAAGATTTCAAATGCATCAATAGTAGATCTGATGGTAAATTGATATATTATGCTTGTATGAGTTTTATGCCTACATTCGTTCTAATATGAATAAAATCTGTCTTACTTATTTGAAGTAATTACATACACTATTATTGCTAATCTTGATATATATTTCCCTTAAGTTTGTAGAGGAGGATATCTTTATTTCTACAGCCACATGTTATTTCTAGAAACTATTTTTAAATTTATCTAAGTGTACAAGAAATTTAATGCCTTTGGTAAATATAATTTCATTATTCAATATGACAGACCAAGTTGGCATGTTGTTTTTCATCTTGGCATATATTTATGAAACATCTTGAAGATCTAGTGGACTTTAGCATAATAACACAAATTTTTAGTCTATTTTAGTATTATTATTTATTTATTTTTTTTGTTCTAGTAGACAAACATGAATCTTTTGTCACTATAAATTCAATAATCAAAATTTTCATATATGCAACTCTGTAGTAAGGTTGTTACATTATTGTGGGCATTCACTCCATGACTCCAAGATAAGTGAGAACAAGCTTCATGTTTGGATACAACTTTATATGGTCTTTTTTGTCATTGATGATTCTATATCTTCTATGTGCCATCATATTGATCAGTAGTGGGAAGCTATGACAATGAGGCTATTGCTATCTTTGCTTTAATCTTTCTTTGCCTTCTATCTATACATCAACGTTTGTTATTGATAAAAAAATATTGCTATTCTATTTTTCTAATAGACAAAAGTGAATGTTAATGCTTTTAATATCCTAGTATTGTACTTGTTGTTGGAATGGAAATATGAAACCAATGATTTATATATTAAACTATTAACTGATAACTAACTTTATTTTCAAACTTTGAACACAGGATCCCTCTTCTATGACACATTAAATTCCATTATATACTTCTACATGGTAACACCATAATTTTTAGATTTCTTGTTAAAATTGCTATGCTTTCCATTCGTCTTTTATTCTTTTTTTGGCAAATTCTTATGTTGGAGTCATTGTTCATTCACGTTTGCTCTTTTGGATGAGACACTTTTATCATCAATCTCATACCAATGCATGTGCTTCTTTGCATTGTGACCGGTCGATATTCGTCTCAATTATACATTGCATACGCTCCACTTGTAATATATCAAATCTTGATCACGAGTCATAAAGAAATGAAGAACAGGAAGATTTTTTGGTTGAAATAGACGATCGTGCTATTCTTGCACAAAAACATCTCTGCATCTAGAGGATCATGTTGTTCTTGCACAAAACTATCTATGCGTAATTGTTCATCTCTTGTTTCCATTTTGTTGTCAAAGTTTTTTTTCATTCTGTTGTTTTGTAGGGTGTATTGGAAACATTTGCCTTGGTGTCTGTTGTTGGTTAAATGGTTTTAATGCAATCATCAGAAACATTTTGTATCATTCTTGGTGAGTTTCAATGGTGAATGGTGCCAATCGGAGCTTGTTTATGGTACTTTTTTCTTGATGGATAATTATATATGTGTAAAATGATTTTTAATAATGCATATTTATTGTTACTAATATAGATGTATAGCATGGTTTTAAATTGGGCGTAAAAGCCATAAAATAGTGTTGAGAACTTCTTTTAGCAGGCTTGTTGGAGATACAAACAAACATATCTTGTCTACAAGACAACTTCAATGATGATTTTGTGGTACACATCTTTGAGAAATCTCATTGAAGACACGCAAAAAAGCATTCCAGGTATTTAATATAATTCTGTTTAATTCATTGGTGGAGATATATGATTTGTTATATGTCTGATAATGTTTGTAGTCTGTATATATGGAGGAAATAATTATAATACTCTGCATGTATTATGTGTATATGTGTTTGTAAAAGTTTAGGGGTGTAAACTGTAAAAATTATATAGTCAAGGGTTGATTTTGAAATAGTGTCTAACAACCTTCATTAGTTAGTTAATTGGTTGTTAGGTTTGTAATCGGTACTAATATGTATTTAGAAGCATGAATCGAGAGCTATGGTTAGAAAGAATCCCCCCCACCCCCACCAATTTAACTTCCTTGAACTCATAACAGCATTGGAACTACTTTTTCAAACATTGGTGCATTCAAAGATGAAGTTTCTGAAATTCAATGGAACGAATGTAGAAGGATGGCTTTGTTGAGTGGAGCCTTACTTGGTTATTGATGAGACTTCTGACACGCTTAAGATCAGGTATGTGATTGTTCATCTAGAAGACATAGCACCTAGCGTCAATCGTTTTTTCAATATGGAGTCATCTAATTCTATAGACGGGTTTTTTACAAGAACTTCGTCAAGCATTTGATTTGGCTGTGAGTTAAGTCTCAGCTTATGATGAACATGCAATTAGTTTGTTCCTTCATGTAGTTAAGCCTAAAATTAGGTATCCATTAAGCTTGTTGAGACCAAGAAGTCTACTAGAAGCATGTTTGTTAGCTCGTAATCCGGGAAAGTCTTATAATTCTAGAGCTTTGCTTTCCACTAGTGTCAACTTGCCCTTATTACCTCAATCTCCCATCAAAGCTAGACCAACTAGATGTAACCAATTAGAAGATTACATCTAAGGAGATATGGTAGAAAAGGATGAAAGGGCGATATTTTGGTTGTATTGAGAAATTCACCCATGTCAACAGTGCAAAACTAAGCAATTATTCTTTCTTAATGTCATCATGGAAGAAAAAGATTTTGTAGAATTAGACGATTCTAGAATTCATGAGATTCCTGATCCATAGGTTTCGTGAAATACAATCATTAAATGAGTAACATGCTCCATTGGCACTAGACCCTTATACATTGATACAATCAATTGAAATGAACGGTAACTAAATGATTAATAATCGAAATAAAACACAAAGTCTACCCCAATTCGAGAAGGGGAAAATCTCCCAAACAACAAGAACAACTTCTGAAAAACTGAATGACTAAACTAACAAATGATATCCTTACTAATAACTACCGTAACATGTAAATAACCGCTTCTAAAACCAGTGTGCCCGCCTCCAACACCCAACGATGTTGAAGCACCGAATGTGGCTGCACATCAAACTCCCAGTCCCGTGTAAGGGGAAGAAGGGCGATAGTTGATGGAGCGGTGACTCGTCATGCTGGTTTGAGCATAGAAACATGGAAGATTGGTGTATCTGAGAGGTAGGTGGTAACTCCAATTCATACGCCACAGAACCGACCTTGCGAATGATCTTAAAGGGTCCAAAGAAACATGAGGAGAACTTTTCAAACCTCTGTTTAGCTAAGTTGGGTTGCCGGTACGATTAAATCTTGAGAAAGACAATGTCTCCAACCTGGAAAGATAGATCCCGACATTTAGAGTTGGCTTGGGCTTTCATACGATTCTGTGACTTCATTAAATTACTTTTCAATAATTTAAGCATTTCATCCCTATCGAGAAGTTGAGCTTCCAGTTCTGTGTTTTGGTTTCCCCAGGTACGTACGGATGGAGTACCGGTGGGTCACGACCATAGACTGCTGCAAAAGGAGTAGACGTGTGGCGGAATGGAACCCAGTGTTTTAAGAGTACTTAGCCCAAGCTAAGAAAGAATTCCACTTCGTCGATTGTTCATGTGCCCGTCAGTTTGGGGGTGAGAAGCCTCGAGGCAACGATTTAACACCTCCGTCTGCCTGTCAGTTTGGGGTGATAGCTAGTACTTATTTTCAACTTGATATGGCTGAGTCGAAACATTTCCTGCCAAAAGTTACTCAAGAAAATAACATCACGACCAGTGACTATGGAGCGAGGAATACCGTGTAACCGGGCGATTTCTTTGCAAAACACTTGAGCAACGGTTTTCGTAGTGAAGGGGTGAGTCAATGGAAGAAAATGTGCGTATTTGCTGAGACGATCAACTACCACCAGGATTGTATCAACTCTGTTAGATGGTGGCATACCCACGATAAAATCTATCGACAGATCCTCCTAAATTTGCTCGGGAATTGAGAGGGGCTGGAGTAACCCACCAGTAGATAGAGCCTCATACTTGTTCTTTCGACAAGTTAAGAAACTTTGCACAAAGGCGTGGACATCGTACGATAGCGAAGGCTAGTGAAAAGAAGAATAGACGGGATTCAATGTTTTAAGAAAGCCCCACGTCCAGCCATAGGACTTGCGTGGGTCTCCTGGAGAATACGAGAGCAAAGATCCAAGTAATGCGGGACAACCAATCGACCTTTAGACAACAAAGCCTGACCAACTAGGGAATAACCTGGGACCGTAGTGGGGTCATTGGTTAAGAAGGCCATAATATCCTTGGTATATGGATCCACTGTCAATA
Source organism: Flaveria brownii (assembly GCA_018326445.1). Taxonomy (NCBI): domain Eukaryota; kingdom Viridiplantae; phylum Streptophyta; class Magnoliopsida; order Asterales; family Asteraceae; genus Flaveria; species Flaveria brownii. The sequence goes on from BJCN01091500.1 coordinate 7,258, forward strand.
CTGCCTATACATCAGAAATATCCGAACAGAAAGGAGTGACCAAGGTGAATAATTCAACCAGAGTTGGTCATCGGGACAAGGCGTCGGCACCCCTATTCTCTTTACCCGGTCAATAAACAATCAAAAAGTCATAAGGCATTAACTTCAATAATAAGCGTTGCTGTTCAGACAAAGTAAAATGCTGCTCCAATAAAAACTTTAGAGTGAAGTGATCGGTGCGTATGAAAAAATATCGACCAAGCAAATAATGACTCCACTTTTGCACCGCTAACCCCAGTGCCAACAGTTCCTGATCATAGGCGGACTTGAAACAGATGGATGGGGAAAAACTCGTACTGTAATATGCCAGCGGGTGTTCATCTTGGATGAGTATAGCTCCAATTCCATCCGATGTGCATCACATTCTACCACAAAGGGTAAAGCAAAATTTGGATGGCGAAGGACCGGAGTGGAGATAAAGGCTTGCTTTAACTTCGCGAATGCTTCGGCTGCTTCGTCAGACCATTTAAATCCATCTTTCTTCATAAGTGTAGTGAGCGGTCTAGCTATAATCCCATAATTACGGACAAAGCGTCGGTAGTAACCGGTGAGGCCGAGGATGCCCCGAACTTCTTATACATTAACCGGTATAGGCCATGCAACCACGGTGGACATTTTTCATTATTAACGTGGACCCTATCAACTATGATAATATGGCCTAAAAACGGGACCTTGGGCTGCCCAAAAGAACACTTTGTTAATTTTGCAAAAAATTGTTAGGTGTGTAGCAACTCCGAGGTAATTTGCAAATGACGCATATGCAAAACTTGGTGATGATTGTAAATCAAAATGTCATTAAAGAACAACAAAATGAAGTGACGTAAGTGACGCCTGGATAGATCGTTCATAGCAGCTTGAAAAGTTGAGGGAGCATTCGTTAAGCTGAAGGGCATCACCTTGAACTCATAATGTCTGGAATGAGTTCGGAAGGCAGTTTACTCTATGTCAGCATGATCCATCCGAATTTGGTAATACCCAGATCGCAGGTCCAATATGAAGAACACTTGTGCACTATGCAATTCGTCCAACAATTTATCAATAGTGGGGGTTGGGTATTTATCCGCAATAGTGACTCCGTTTAGGGCTCGTTAGTCAAAGCACATCCGCCAAGTCTAATCCTTTGTCCTAAATAAAAGGACCGGGCTGGAGAAAGGACTAATACTAGCTTGAATGAAACCAGCTTCCAGTAGTGTGGCGACTTGTTTCTCAATTTCATTCTTTTGAGAGTGCGGGTAGGGGCGAATGTTAGGGGTGGGGTGTTCAGGAGGATAGGAATTGAATAAGTATGGATTCGGAAAGGAGGAAGACTAGTGGGTTCTTGGAATACAATTTTGTAGGTCTCCATTACAGGCTGTAAGAAGTCGGGTATATTGGTTTCGGTTGAGGTTTTGATACACAAGTCTTGGAATGCGGCTGATTTCTATGGTTTGGAAGCGACTGATTTCTGTGGTCGAGAAGCGACACCTTGTAGTTTGTACTTTTGGCCATCAATAATCAAGATAAGGAACATTTCTTTCTAGTTGGCTTGGATGTTGTTTAGATAGGCTAGCCACTGTATTCCCAGTACTACATCCTCACTGCTAGTTGAAAAGGGATAGAAGTCTTGGGATATTTTGAGTTCAGTGAGTTGGATGGGTACTTTTCGACACATTTTGTTACAACGAATGAGATATCCATTTCTGATTTGGACTCCAAATGGTGTCACTAGTTGAGTGGTTAACCCTAGCTCCCTCACGAGACTATCTAAAAAAAATTATGGGTAGACCCACTGTCAATTAAAATAAGAACTTATGTAGAATGTAGGGTACCCAATAGTTACATGTGTAGTGTTGGATTTGCCAAAGATAACATTGAGGCTGATTTTCGCCATCTCATCCAAGTTGTGAACTTGTTCTGCATCTTCCCTTTTTTCTTTTTCACTTTCCTCCCCCTCTAGCAACTTGAGTGTACCCGTTTTACAACGGTGTCCAAGGCCGTATTTATCGCCACATCAATAGCATTCCCCTTGCATAGAACACGCCTGTTTCTCAGCCGCTGAAAGTCAAGGTGTTGATTTCGGGTATTACTTGTTGTCTCCTTCGTATCGATTATAGCTTTGGGACTAGCGGTCCATGTTATCGCCCTTGCCCGTCGGCCATGTCCCATCCTGACCTCGTACTCCATGGCCAAACTCATGGCATTATAAACCGTTTTTGGTTTTTGGAGTCGAACATCTACCTTGAGTTCATCTTTTGGACCGTTTAGAAATACCCCTAGCAGGGTGTTCTCTAACCAATTTGCCCCGGGCAGATCATTTTGCAAATTCTTGCCCATATTCCTGAATCGTCCTGGTCTGTTTGATGTTATGAAGATATTAATCTGGATTCTGAAATTCTGCAGCCCAAAATTCTTCTGGAAACTCAATGTTAACTCCTAAAATTAAAGGGGTTGTTCCACCTAGAGCCATGAAAATAAATCCAAGGCATCCCCTTCCAAATGCATCGAGGCAAATATCAACCTTTTCTTCATCTGGTATACTGTAATATCAAAAATATTACTCTGCTTTTAGAATCCATCCTCGCAGATCCTCCCCACCACCATACGTCAGAAAGTCGAATTTGTTATAAGGTCGGTAGTTACGTGAAGAATGCCTAGAGCTTTCGACCTCCTCGTTCCGACCGGATCCGCAACTTGATTTATCCTTTTTGAGCGCACTCATATCTTGTTTAAGGGATTCCATCGTAGCAGTGATTGTTGCCATCTGGGGCGTCGAGGGTTGTACCATCACCTTCATTCCCTGAGCTTCCCCGAGTCTGCACCATGTCTTCGATTCCTGACAATAGAACCAAGTGATACAATCAATTGAAATGAACGATAGCTAAATGATTAATTATCAAAATCAAACACAAAGCCTACCCCAATTCAAGACGAGGAAAATGTCCCAAACAACAAGAACAACTTCTGAAAAACTAAATGACTAAACTAACACATGATATCCTTACTAACAGCTACCGTAACATGTAAATAACCGCTTATAACTCCCCTATCATCCACTAACAACGAATAGTGGGTCACATGACAGGCCCATAATAATCTTCAATCCAACGTATCCAATTGGGCTTGGGCTCGGGCTCTTATGTGTCGTCTTTGATAAACCTGTGTGGGCTTCGCAACATACATTCTTTTTTAAAATGACAAAAGGCAATATTATTACAACTAGCAAGAAGCTAGCGAATAAGTTAGCATGTACCAATTATGTGAGAAATTTGGTTAGGTCATGCAAGGGAATTGGTTTACCACATATGTTTTATTGATTCTCTTAAGTAGTTATCACGGTTCTAGGCATCCAATGGTTACAAACATTGGATAACATCATGTGAAACTTTAAGGACCTTGCTATGTAGATAAAAGTGGGTGAGACTGTGTTCATGATCAAAGGAATTGCTACAAATAAAGCTTGTTTATGTTCAATGGAAAAAGATGCATAGTCTGTTGGATAAGAAGTTTGCTAGCCACATATAGCACTAAAATAAATGAACTCCTCACGTGGTGTTTACTGATACATGCAATGTGTAAGGTTTTAGGTTGAGCTAGCCCGCAACAAGCATGTATCATATGTTAGTATCCAGGTTTATTCAACCGATAAATTTTGACAAAACCGACACTGAAGAGCGGTGGCATGAGTTGCAGCTATCAGCAGAGTCAATGGAATTAGCTGAGCTGGTCGGTAGGTTGAGCCTATAACTGTAGGCTAAGCCTATATCTTTATAGGCTTAGTCGACATCTAGGGTTTAGGCTAAGCTGGCATCAAGGTTTTAGGCTTAGCCGACATATAGGTTTTAGGCTTAACTGATATCTAGGTTTTAGGCTAAACCCATATCTTTATGACTTGCAGGCTTAGCCAGCTTGTAACTTTTAGGCTAGTCTGAGAGCCGATAGTTGTGAAGGCTAAGTATGTAACCTCTAACTCAATCTGAAAGGGCATTTTAAGGGAGTGGTGTTTTAGCGCTTAGCATGGGTGGTAACAATCAGATATTGCATGTTGCATATGATCTTGGCAAATCAGAGTGGTAAATCCTGGACTTGGTTCTTATCGAAACTAAAAGATTATATTAGAGTTAATCATGAATTGGTGATAATACCTGACAGGGTTGCTTACATTGACCTTAAGGTTAGGATTGTGTTTTTTGATGCACATCACATACTATATTGTCGTCATTTGATGATGAACCTGAAAATCTCTATGATCAAAACCGATGTGTTATTCCATCTTCAACACAGTATATACAATAATACAAGGGGTAAATGTAGCAACTAAATATCCTAGATAATAGGAGATATATACAAAAGATTATAGCTCAGAATGCAATTTAATAAAGTAAATAATAATAATATATATCGCTAATAGTCCCCCGCAGTCAAAGCAGTAGCCGGGTGAGTGCACAGACTTGTCTTGAACCTGTTGAAGAGTATACGAGGCAGGCCTTTGGTGAAAATATCAGCATATTAATAGTCAGCAGGTGCATGTAGCACACGAATAGAACCGATGCGAACCTTTTCCCATACAAAATGTATATTTATTACAACGTGCTTAGTACGTTGGTGTTGAACTGGCTTGGGAGATAGATACGTAGTAGAAACATGTCACAATGGATTATGGAAGCTTGTCTGTCCAGTACATGCAACTCTAGGAGTAAATATTGTAACCATATAAGTTTAGCTGTCGTATTGCCGGCTCCTCATATTCAACCTCGGCACTTGATCTTGATATTGTAGGTTGGCGTTTTGAAGACCAAGAGGTCAAGTTATCACCAAGAAAGACACAATAGCCTGATGTATATCTTTGAGAATCGAGGCAGCACCCCCCCAACCGACATTAGAGTATTTGTCCGTTTGACCGAATTGGAGGGTGATAAGTGTAAACCATGGTCGATGGTGCCTTTAAGGTATGCTTTTGAGAAAGGCGAAGTGAGGCTTGCGTGGAGCGCGCATAAATAAGCATACTTGTTGAACATCATAGGCAATGTTTGGCCTAGTGATAGTAAGGTATTATAGTGCCACTGCAATACTACAATACAATATGCCATCGGATAAAAGCTCGCCTGTATATGCACTTAACTTGGAGTTGGTATATGCCGAAGTGGTTGTGGGCTTGTAGTTTTGAATGTAAACCCGAGCTAAAATTTCAATCGCATATTTATGTTGATTAAGAAATAGTCCTCTATTGTGATTATGAACCTCTATCCCCAAAAAATGGTGCAACCTTGCCAAGATTTGTCATAGAAAACTCTTGAGAGAGGAATGAGATAAAGTGCTACAACAATCTATTATTAGATGCGATTAGTATGATATAATCTATGTAAAGAAGCAAGCAAGACATATCATTACCACATTTGTAAACAAATAAAGAGCTATTAGATGTGGTGCTATGAAAATCACACTGAGTGAGGTACGTGGCAAAACGTTGGTACCATGCTCGAGGTGCCTGTTTGAGGCCATATAGAGATTTATTGAGCTTGCACACATGAGTTAGTCGTTGCTTATCAACAAACCCCGGTGGCTGAAACA
>BJCN01091657.1:0-10143 GCA_018326445.1 Flaveria brownii
ATGTAATATTGCAGGTTGTTATGTAAAAATTTGTATTGGAAAATATGGAAAAACTGAAAAATGCAGCAAGAAGCTGTAAAACCTGCACAGGGGTTTTAGCGGCGACTAAAGGAATTAGGGGCGACAGTTTTTCGTCATTTTTGGAGGCCTTTAGCGGCGACTCAATAGCGGCTACAGAAGGTCATTAGCGGCGACACATTAGCGGCGACACATTAGCGGCGAAAGTTTGACCATTAGCGACGTTTTATTACTGGCGACTTTTTAGCGGCGACGTGTCGCCGCTAAAGGCAATAGCGGCGACATTTTGGGTCTTTAGCGGCGACTTTAGTCGCCCCTAAAGACCTGTCTTCTTGTAGTGAATACCAAAGATCAAGCATTTTCAAGGAGGATCTAACACTACACAACCCACCTTCACTTGTTTTCTTGATTTGATTTCTATTATACTTTGTTTTCTTCCATCTCTACTAAAGTCTTATGGTCTAAACATCTTTTATCCCTTGAATTAGAAGAAACTTAATATGGTTTTAACAACATATAAACCACTCTTAGTGTGGATTATGTTGATGTTATGATGAACTTTGATAAATCCTTGGTATATTTGTCTACTAGTCAGTATCATATGTATTACATATGTTAAATAAATAACATATAAATAGTTAGTAACAAAAAATTATTAATTATAAAATGATATATTGACATAATATGTGACAAAATTTTATGTATAAATAAAAGACCAAATTAATAAAAACAATGATATGTGGCACAAATGTGAATTTTGATTTTTTCCTTTAAAATATGTAGGTGTTATAATACGTATACAACATTTTGTCCACATGACAAAATACGAAAGGAGCTGTTACCCGTTACAAGGTTGGTTTTAAATATTAATAGTAATATGATTTTAATTTGTTGTTCCGTAAACAATATTTGCTTAACTAAATTCAATTACTAATTTTTGTCATATAGTTATTAGAAGAAACAAACATAAATGCTAGATTTACTGAAAATAAAGTTTAAATCTATTAGTTATTTAATAAATTATTTTTCACTATATTCTAAATACTCTAATTTTATTTTATATCAATTTATGATAAATTGTATACTATAATATTTGTAAGTTAGGTCTCAATTATTTACAAATTATTATACATGTGATTTACTACTATATTAGTTTTAAACTTCACACATTTTTCTACTAAGGACACTCAGATTGAAGTCCCTATAATCTTTGTTGTCTGTAAAATATAAAGAAAACTTAAAAAAAATCCACTCCATCTTATGATTTGAAAAATTCTCTTATTCATAAATTATAAATATTATATATATGTGTTGAATATTGAGGCTTTTATATATATTAAAATCATTATTCAAACATTATAATTCTTTTGTGAGCGAAAGAGAGAAAATAAATAGTAAAAATTGATTTAAAGATGTTATTAACCGAATAAAGATAGAAATAATAAATGAGATGTGAGTCGTTTTTAAAAGATAAATAAATTCAAAGATGTAAATGACATTTAGAGAAATTATAAGAATAAAAACAAGAAAAAACTCAATTGTAAAATTATATATTTCCTCAAATAATATTTGAAAATTATTGTATATTATACATCAAAAACTTGTGTATTCGGAAAATATGTGATTACTTAAGTTTATAAGTGGATACATGCAGTTCTTCATATCCTTAAATACTTATTATTATGATTTATGGTTAATATCAAATTGAAATTATTCTTATAAACTTTACTTTGAATTACAAATTAATTATTTCAATTTACCATTCATGTTTCTTATTTTTTTTTCAAAAGGAGTCAATAAACTAATATGTATTTTATTATTATTTTTTAAGGAGTCTATACATTAATAAGTTAATTTCATGTTTTTATCATCACTGAAATAATTTTTATTTAACGTTTTAAAGATATGACAGGCTGATATATTATGAATCATAGATGTCTGTATATGTGTTTATATATGTTTATTTACATATTATTTAGTAGTCCCACCAATGGATAAGTTCATTGGTATTTAGCATATTTTTCACAAAGTTATTTGTTGTAACCAGACCACAAAATTCAGAAAAATACAAAAATAAATCTATAATATCATTTATTGCCTACAGATAAACATATACAGAATTTCTAAATTATAAATTTTAAAATGATGTATATAAATGTATATCCACATATTAGCATTTTCATCGTAGTTCACCATTACATATACATGTGTACTTCCTTCGGTTTTAACCAATAAATTTGTCTAGGTATTTTTAAAAAATACGAAATTTGTGTCCCCAAATAATATTAATAAAACAAAACAAAGCTGTTAAACAAAAATCATGTCTTCAACTAGCTAGTCTATTATTAATTTGTATATATATGGGCAAATAAAACGAAAATGAGGTGTATATATATGAACAATATTAATAATAATAATTGGTAGTATATTATAAAAGGAAAGAGAATGAGTAGGCTGGAGAAATTAAAATAATGATGAACCAGCAGCAGGAAGAAGAGATCATGAGTAACAGTAAGAATAAGCAAGGAGATGAGTTATTGGAAGATGATGATGATCATGAAAACGACATGGTGATGCCGGGGTTTAGATTTCATCCAACGGAGGAAGAGCTTGTTGAGTTCTACCTTCGCCGTAAGGTAGAGGGCAAGAGATTCAATGTCGAACTTATCACTTTTCTTGATCTTTATCGTTATGATCCTTGGGAGCTTCCTGGTACGTACTACAAACACACGTTTTATATCTTCAAGATAATTTTCTGTCTTTTCTTCATTCTCGTCTATGTATTTAGTCACTACCATCAATATGTTATATATGATTCTAATGACATATATTATCCTTATTTCACTTGGATTCTTCCACCAGTTTGACCTAAAGTGCTGAGTTCATAATCATGACCGTCCTATCATCAGATTGCTATCATCTACTTGATTTAATTTGGTGATGATGAAGATATATGTGGGTCTACAGTTTTCTTTTTGCAATTTTGTAGGCATTTGCTAAGTTTTTGTGGGTTACTGTTGTTTTAGGTTTTTTCTAACTGAACTATGCAAAATGACGAGTTTTTCATAATCATCACTATCTTCTTCAGTCTGATGTCCTTATGAATTCCTGAGCATATCTGCTTTATTTTCCGGCTTGAATTTGGTTATTTTGCTTCACCAATTTTCTGGGTACTCGCTACAATTTGATGGTCACTTGTGGTTTTAAGTTTCTTTTGTAGTTGATTTCACAAATTTTTGTGTTCATCATCATCATATTCCCAAAATCACCATGACCATCTACTTTTGCAGTAAATGTGGTTTTTTTTCCTTATTTTTATGGGTATATCGTGGAATTAACAAGCGGGTTGTGGTTATTATGAGTCTTTTTGAATCTAATTTTGCAAAATCATGTGTTCATCACCATCATCATAATAGGGATATATCTTCATGATCATCTTCTTCACCATTTCTGCAATTAATTTGCAAGATTTGGGTCAATTCATTCTTTTTAAATTTTTCAAGATTTTGTGCGAGTTTGTGGTCTTGCTGATTATCCCATTTCAGTTCTTTCAGGAATGTAACCAAAGGTGAAGCATTCATCATCTTTTCAAGTTAAAATATCTTGTTTGTGGTTTCTATATAATTTGTGGTATTTGTAATATCTTAATGGTTATGGGAATCTTGATTTCTGTCTATTTGAATTCTAGAAAATATGTTTGCGGTGTTTATTTACCAGATTTAAATTTCTGCTTAAAAGTCTAACATAAAATGTCTAAAGTTCTGTCATATTCTTCTTCTTCTTCTCAATTCCACATATGTTAAATTCTTCATATCTCTTTGTTTTCATTCATTATATAGGGATCAAGAAACAAACTCAATTATTTGTTCAATACATATTAAGTTTGATTAAATAGAGATGTTTATCATTCAAATCGTTATACGATCATAAAGATTTATAATTTAGTTGTTATAATTTAGCATTGGCAGCCATTGGAGAGAAAGAATGGTTTTTCTATGTTCCACGAGATAAGAAGTACCGAAATGGCGATCGCCCAAATCGCGTGACAACCTCAGGTTATTGGAAAGCTACTGGAGCAGATAGAATGATACGGACCGAGAATTTCAGGTCCATTGGGTTAAAGAAAACCCTCGTTTTTTATTCCGGAAAAGCTCCCAAAGGCATTCGAACAAGTTGGATCATGAATGAGTATCGCTTGCCTCAACATGAAACTGAAAGGTTACAAAAGGTACGTACGCCAACTTCTCTTAAAAACTTTTTGAAGATCTACTCCTCGTCTTGCTAAGTAAAAGAAATGGTTTTTACCAAAAATAAACCGAAGCAACCATATTGATCTAACACTTTGTAATCCTAGAAACCACAAACCCTAATGCTTTCAACATATTTTTCTCATCAAAACTACTATGAAAACATCAATTTAGATACAATGAAAGACCACCTCTTTACTAGAAAATTAAGTGTTTTCAATCGTTTTACAATCAAGACTACAGTTGCAAATACCTAGTTTTCTGTCTGAAAACAAGGTAGCTAGTAGTTCTATGAAGTGCATGATGAATATATTGAACTTATTTTACAATCCACTCAACAACAATATAATGATTTCTTACTATTGTATTATTATTATAGTTTGTGGGGATATATGTCTCAAATCATCACAATATTTAAAGTGAATCTTGACCAATGACCAACATCACCGCTAGCTATAAATGCTTGTCTAATTCTATTCATCTTCATCACCGCAAGATATTAATGCAAGTTATAAATAGTAATCAATGAAGTTATCATATTTTTTTATTCTGCAGGCTGAGATTTCACTTTGTAAGGTTTACAAACGACCTGGAGTAGAAGATCACCCATCAGTCCCCCGTAGTACCCTTGCAACAACTAGAGCTACATCATCATCGAGACCATCATCTTATAATACAGATAAAAGACAACATTCCAATAATAACTTATTGAGCTTCCACACAACTATTGAAGGCCAAAGTTCCAATCAAAATGATGACAAATTGAGTGAAACCAGTGGTAGTAGCACCACAGACATTGTAGGCACTGCTCTGGGCCTTTCAAGCACCATAACACCCTCTTACAGCAACTATATTGCCTCTTTTCCCACCATCACTGCCACGCTGCCGCCACATACGCCCTCGTTAGTCCCCACCACCACGTCGTCCACCGTGTTCCCGAACACCGTTGATGATCTCCAAACAATCATAAGCTATCAACAAGCTTCAGTTAACAATCTAGCCTCTCAGGCTTTTCATATTCAGAACTATCAACATAAACTTTCTAATAATAATAATATGCTTTTACAACCGCAACTACAACTGCAACCGCACTCGCAACAGCAACAAGCCCTTCTCGCGCTTAATAACTTGGCCGGAGAGGTTCAAGTGAGTTTTCCTGATAGGTTATGGGAATGGAATCCAATGCCTGGTGAAGGAAGTAAGGATTACAACAACCCTTTCAAGTAATTAATTATATAAATCAATGATGAAACTTACTTAGTAATATTATTTAAGAGACAAGCATTCTTATATATATATATATATATTGAGATTCATATGTCTATGTGTTATATATTTGAGAGGAATATGTCTAGTTAAGCTAATTGCATGTACTTAATGTAGCATGTCTTAGCTGACAAATTAGTACTAATTGATCATGATATAATGTAAAATTAAGACAGATTTGGCATCCTAGGGTTTAGAAGTTTGATGTTATATAGATGCATTCAGCACCCCAATTGTAGTTTGTCTTGCAGCTATTAATTGATGTTATTCTCTCTACAAACTTTAAACACATGTTAGCTTGTTTTATTTCAAAACGAATATGATCTTGAAAATATAAGCATCACCAAATTCTTTAAAATAAGTGTAAAACTAAAACAATAATTTTGAGTTGTCTTCCACAAGTATTGTTTGATGCTGTATACTCTATTTTGAATTATGGTAATTAAATTATGTCAATACAATAAAATATTATCAGTTAAATCCAGCCGCTTGCATCCTGCGCCCATAGACAGATTAATAGGTATTAATGTTGACAACACGCCATTATTAGGTCGTCGCCATTGATGTTGCCGCTAATAAACCATGATGCCGCTACAGATGTCGCCCCGGTCTATTGCCCACAATTCTTGTAGTGTGTAGAGAAAATGCTAAGAATACCATATTTTTTATAAATAGAATTAAATACGTTTAAAGTCACATGCATTCAAAATAATTTGTATAATAATTGTAAAAGAGTTAAAAATAATTACTCAAAACTTTTACACATGTTATTGATTAATATTGATAAATAAAAGAAACATCATTCACGTGCGTGAATAAATTGAAACAAAGTAAAATAGCAAACTGGTTGTCAAAGTTTTGAATTAAATGAATGTTTAAAATTTTTTCTTTATACCAAAACCCCCTTTTTTTTCTTTGTTACATACACCGACATATAATTTGGATCATATACATTTTCTAGAATGACAAATCTATACTACCAAATTACTTAATTACTAACAGGTTTGATTTTGAATTTACTTTAAAAAACCTGTAAGTCTACTACTTGTCTACAACCTGAGTTACACTTGAATCAAATAAATAATAAAACTAATCCAAAATGTAGTATATGATATACATCATTGATCAATATTAATCATTAATTAAGATGTCATAAGTGCTACATGTACACAATGGAACAAATTAAGTGGGCTGGAAAGGATAACACGGAAACCCCACCATTATTAACATCTCGTGTAATTCTTTTATGCAAATGTGCACGCTATATATTTTGTTATATGCATAATGTAGACATTTATTTTTCTTTTATAGTTTGCACATGTGAGTATTTTGTGTTTAATCTTTACATTTTTTGTACGTGTTTGAGTTAGTATTATCTTTCAACCTTCTATATACATTCACATGTCATGTTTTTAATAGGTATTTGTTGGTGATATGAGTGTTATCTAACTATTTTAGTGATATCAGATTTACTTTATGATTACATAAGAAGTCATAAGAAACATCAAATAAGTCGGTAAGTGTTGAGTATATACTTGCTTGTTGATCTTATGATTTCTGGTGCTGTAGATCCCATGATATTTCAAAAACTCACTGAATCATGAGGGTCCGATTGTAGTTCCCCTAGTTTGCAAAGTCTTAGGGGTAGTAGTATTTTCAAAGCAAGTTTGCTCTTCATAATCATATTTGTTCTTCTAAGGTAAGTTGTCTATTTCTGATACATAGTTTGGAACAAATCTATAGTAACGAAGATGTCTACTTATGATTCAGTTATGCACAATTTTAACGACTGAGACTAACTGTTAAATCGTTTTCAAACTATTACCATGGTTGGTGGTATCATTTTCCCTAATCTATAGTTATGAATATCAATAGATTTTTGTTCTTAATCTTTGATTCATTAAATATTGAGTACTCACAAAATAATACAATGTATAAACAAGTTTGATGCATTTATCAGAGAATCAAACCAATCAACCAACACTCGACCAATAGTATTTTCAACTCTTTTCTCTCATAATTTTTCCGAGAAAATTCCCTCCTTTTCTAGTAGTAATGCATATCATAAAATAAGATACTTAGCAAAAAGTTACATAAAATTTAGAAGACAGAAGACAGAAGACAGAAGGTAGAAAAACGAAACGAAGAGAACTACAATTTATAATTTTTCATTTGTTGAAATATAATTAATACTGAGCCAATAAGTATAGAGTTGAAATTACTTGGCTAGAAGTGGTTATTGAGCCAATATTTTTAAACCTGATTTATAACTTAATGTTTGGAGTGGAGTTACAAAACTGTATATCAAAAGTGAAATATTATTGAAGCCTGGTGAAGTGAAGACATAATGCATACAGAAAAGTAGTAAGAAGAATTGAAGTAAATATGTGGGGAGTATGAGTGTGTGTTTGTCAGGCTTAGTTGACAACTACTGCTACATTCTTTCTAGGGATCTGGTCTAGTTTAATGCGGGGAAGCAGAGCTGAAAGTCTTCTGTAAGTTAGGGTTGGGTGGGCCTCATAACCATTATTATTATTATTGGTTCCTACGCTGGGCCCCCATGCCGCATGGTTGCGCTCGTGCTTCTTCTTCCCTTATTCTTTTATGTTAAAAATGGCAAAGGTGTGGTTATATAAATAATACTCACAAAACTGATTTTAAATATGACTTTTATGAGGTATTACAGATAGTGTTAGTCCAAATTAAAAGGAGTTAACCAATGTCTGCTATCATTAGTTTTATTAAAAAAATTGTGTTTTATTGTTTTACTCAAGTTCCAAGCGACTTTATTATAGTTAATATTTCAAGAGTAATTTAATTTTCTTTCCTTTTGGCATGTAAAAATGAGAAAGTTTCACCAGGATGTATGACACAGACCTCATGGAGATTATTCTGTTTATTCTGTTGAAAATAAATTTTAGAGAAAATTGTGATAATAATCTTTGTTGTTTGGTCTCAGGGTCGGAACCATCTACGAAAGGATGAGGTCAACCGATATCATTCTGTAATACAGATCTTTTTTTTTAAAGATTAACGTCATATTTTTTGGAAAAACAGATCCATTGCCTGGTTTTAAAGAATTTAGATAAGTTTTTTTAAAGTTGAAAAGGTATTTAATAAGTTACATAAAAATTTAAATAAATATTATTGTCTTAATTGTGTAGATTGTACAATTCTAGAATTAAAAACCCAAAATCCCAATCAATCCATATTTTCTATTACACATTTATTAATTAAAAAGCCCAAGATAAAGCCTAGTTTGCATTTAAAAACGAATTACGTAACTGAATGAATAGATGATAAGTATATCAACAGATCTTGCAATTGTCAAAGTTACAAATAGTTTCTCCAAAGTTACCATTGAGGATGTTTTGAAAATGTTTAAAAAAAATAAAAACTTCAAAATATTTTTTTATATATGTGTCATGTTATTTCTATTGTGTTTTATATCTACTGACAATATCTTCTTATTTTTTGACCCTTGACTAACCAGACACTTGAACGACTAGTTCCGCTAAAAAAGTAATAGATCACAATATGAGGACGAAGAGGAGTGGCACACTTAAAGAGTAAAAAGGTATCGGAAATTATGATGTCCGAGTTATTAGAATTTATGAATTGAAAAAATACTAACACCATAGAAAAAAAATCAAATTTTGTGACTGTTTGGTTTAATTACATGCTTGGTCCCTATGTTTAGAAAAATGCAAAATAGTCAAAAGGTATATGAGATATTACCAATTAGTTCCTACTGTTTAATAGTTAGCTGCTTTTTATGGTTAAGTGATATTATTCTCTTGTAAGGATTCCTAGAAGTCTGATACAGTCAAAACACTCTAGTAACCAACAACTGATCACATCAGCTGAAGTCAACAGCTGAAGACATCAGCTGAAGTCAGCAGCTGAAGACATCAGCTGAAAACAACAGCTGAAGGTAACAGCTGAAGACAACAATTGAAGTCAACAGCTGAAGACAACAGCTGAAGGTAACAGCTGATCACAACAGCTGAAGACATCAGCTGAAGACAACAGCTGAAGGTAACAGCTTATCACAACAGCTGAAGACATCAGCTGAAGACAACAGCTGAAGATATCAACTGAAGACAAAGTCTGAAGACAAAGTCTGAAGACAGTTTTCAGTAGTTATCACAACAACTGAAGAAGTACTCTTCAGTAGTTGTGATGATCCTTTTTCAATAGTTGTCACAACAACTGAAGAAGTACTCTTCAGTAGTTGTAATGATCTTCTTTCAGTAGTTATCACAACAGCTGAAGAAGTATTCTTCAGCAGTTATGCTAGTCCTTCTTCAGTAGTTATGCTAGTCTTCATTCAGTAGCTTTATGCAAATGATCATCTTCCTGCATGCTGCACAAAACATGAAGTAGTATTGCTAGGAAAGCTTTACGCCACTTAAGAAACATTCTAAGTGTAAAATCTTTTGTAGCCAAGACCCATATCTTCTGAAGCCAGAAATGAAGTCTTCCTTAGCTTCAAGACAAAGTCTTCCGAAGCCAAGAAACCAAGACAGATTCTTCCGAAGACTTTATCATACATGCTTTTATCTGATGTACCTTTTCTGATAAAGCTGAACCACTTTGCCGCTGCCCACTC
>BJCN01091723.1:0-15864 GCA_018326445.1 Flaveria brownii
CAAACACAAAGGTGCTGGATAGAAAAATCATTTCATGCAAGTAAAATGCCTTGGTAGATGCTTATATGATAAACAGAAGAGGTGGAGACATCAGCTACATAAAACACCGCAAGCATTTCAGTACCCTCCCTTGATGGGATCTGAGGAGGCTAGCTGAACTCCCTCTGCTTAATAAGGAGGACAGTCCTCAGGCAAAAGCATTTAAAGTTGGTCTACAAAAGGCAGCAGAGGATAACTTCGTCTCTTTTGGATATTAGAAGCCAACAAAGAGGAAATTCAAGAAAGACAAACATTGGGTTTCATGGAAGGGAAAGGTTGTGTTGCAAGTAAAGCCGCCAAAGATAATGAATCGAGTTAGAGTTCCTGACACACAGCCTCCGAGGTTACAAAAATTTATGACGTGGTTTTATGATAATAACACCGGGGAAGCTGTTATTAGATTGAAAGGCAAGGATAGGCCAGAGATCAGACTATTTGATCCTATGGAAGTATTCTCATTCTGTGATGAAGATCTTAAAGTGTTATGTGAAAATGAGATTAATTCTAGAGCTGGGGTGGACACAAATCTACAAGCTAGTTTGTTTGTTAGAGTTGCTAACAAGGCACGGGGTGTTAGAGCTGAAATTAAAAGGTTGGATGAGAAAGTTAGGAAGGCAGACGAGCAGAAGATGGATATGGATGATCTGGCCAGATAGATGGATCAGTCCATAGAAAAGAGATTTGAAAAGCCCACAGAAATAGAAGCCAGCGATTCAGGAGCAGAGACTGTCATTATAGCTGAAAAGGAACCAGTTCAAGTTGTTGAGGAACAGGTTGTTCAAGAGATAGTTCAGGAGGAGGTTATTATTTTGGATATGCCTAATACAGAAGCCGAAGTGCAAGAGGTTGTGCAACATGTTGTTGAGGAAAGTGATTTTGAGGCTGGATCAGACGATGTGACAAATCCTTTGGCTAGAATTGAGTCGAGAGCTGGAGCTTTTATTCAAGATCTAGAGGCTGAGATACAAAGCATTGCAGGAGTTGTAACAGTTACAAATCCAAAGGCCAGAGTAGATTAAGAAGGCTTCCCTGGGTGAGGTCCAACCTAGGGGGAGTATTGAAGACTAGTGTAGGTTGGACTCACCGGCATGTCGGTGTTTTGCTGCTCAGTGTATTGTATTTTTTTGATTTGTAGTGTAGCGAACCTACGGGCGAACCTATAGGTTCGCCCTGAAGTCTTAGTCAGAGTCTATATAGGTAGTTACCGGGCGAATCTGTTGTGTTGCCCGACGAATGTATAGGTTGGTGGTCAAGACAGATTCGCTCACCAGGGAATCTGTCAGTGAATCTGGACTCTGCACTATATATTGTAATGTTTGCTCATTCTAAAAAAAGTTTTGCCATTCTATCAAACCCTAAGTGTGTGTTATGACGGCTAGAGGTTCTAGGAGCATATTTCATTCTTCATTGTAGCTGTATATCCTCTATTGAGTGTGATTTGATCTTTATATTGCTTATCATGTGATATTTCATCATGGTTCATTGATTATCAGTGGGATTTGCACTTGTTATTGATCACTGCACTGTTGTTAAGAACATTATGGTCCAACACATGCACTCATGGCTCACATCAGTGATAGTCTAACTGCCATACCATTTAAGGTAAAAGCTAATCTCTGTAGTGAAAAATGTGTCACTGAATTACAAGGGTACAAAGAACATAACCACAAATTGGCAGCTAAAATAAAAGAAGAAAAAGTAAAATTTGAAATTCTAAGACACGAAATGAAAAGCTTTGAAATCAAAATCAAGTCTCTAATTTCAGACATTGAAAAACTACATGGTGAGAAGTATACTCTAGTAACTGAGAATGTGAAGTTAACTGAACTGTTAACCAAAACCAAAGCTGAGCAATCAGCCACTGAAGTGAAACCTGAAAAGTTTCAATTCTCTTCTGCTAAGCTACAAGAGTTGCTTGACTCACAAAAGGAGCCTAAAGACATGACTGGAATTGGATATAATTCTTGTCCACCACCATACAATGACAACTGCACCGTCGTGCCTGAGCCTCTTATTTTGTTTGACTCAATTGAACCTAAATCTACTGAAACTAAATAACTAGTTTCTAAGACTACAAATCCTCAAAACAGTCCAAATGTATACATTGAAACAAATAAGGATAAAATCAGATTAGGTCACCCTATTAAGATAAAAGAATGCTCAGATAAGCATGTCAATGTAAAGAAACAAAAGAGTCCAGTCAAGGCAATCATTCCTTTTGTGAAGTTCATCCTAAAAAGACTCAAATTCAAAAAAGATGTTAAAGTGCCATTGAAACAAAATGCTAAAATCAAAGCTGATTGTAAGGTTAAATAACCAAATAATTCAAGCAAATCAGACAAGATTTCAACAAAAAAAAGGCAAAGGGTTAGCATCACCATCATTCAAATGAAAATCCCCAAAGAATCAATCACCAAAAATAATGGTTGATTTGAGCTCGCATCCTAAATCAAAACAAGGAATAGGTTTTGATATTTTCAACAAAAATGATGTTGAACAATTTGATTTGGAGGTCAGAAAGGCTCAAAAGAAGTAAAGTCATCCTTCAAACAAGAGACACCGTAGAGTTATGAAACAATCTACTAATAACAAAAAGGATGAATTTGCTTCTTTGATCAAAGCAAAATAAGAGTCAAAGTCAAAATCAATTAAGCATCAAGAAGCTTCATCATCAAAAACAAAGTTCGGACAGATGTACTATGAAAATTGTGATATGTCAAATCACAACACAGATGAGTGTTATTACAACCAATACTGCTCAATCTGTAACATGAACATTCACTCAAACAAGAATTATTATTTCAACAAGTATTGTTTAGAATGTGACATGACAAATCACAATACATCTGATTGTTACTTTAATCAGAAAGGATTGAGAATTCCTCAAAACAAGCCCATTTCATCAATTTCAACTGTGAATGTCAAGTCTAGAAGTCCATTACAGAATAGACAATCAAGAATCACATATTCTAATGATGACTTTTATGAAAATTGGAAGTCAAAGAGCATCAAACAAAAGCAAAATAAAATCTTAAAACAATCACTTAATGTTCTTCCAATATCTAAGACAAAAGTGATTTTAAAAAATCAAAAATGCACTCAATTTCTATTTAGAAATAGAGACCAAAGGTTTGATGATTCCGCTGACACATCAGTTGAAATTAAGAGAAAAAGAACCAGGAAAACTCTACATAAATCAATCAAAACATCATCCTCTAAAGTTCATCCCAAAGGAAAATACCAAGTAGTTATAGTCCTAGATAGAAACGGGAAACCCAAGACCATCATGGCTTGGGTTCCATATTCTAATTAGTTTCTTTTGCTTGTAGGGTCATCCATACAAGTCTAATAGCTTATAGTGCATAGACAGTGGATGCTACGACACATGACTGGAGATCGCTCTCTCCTTCATGACTTCAAGCACAATCAAGGAACTATTGTAGCATTTGGTGGTGATTCATAAGGTGGCAGGATTATGGGTGAAGGATCTGTGACAAACAGATTGCTAAGCTTTGATAGAGTGAACTACTGCGAGCAGCTGAATTTCAATCTACTTAGCGTGTCTCAGATCTGCGATAAGAAATACTCTACTCACTTTACTGAGAGTCATTGCTACATTCTGAAACCAGGATTTCACATTCCTGAAGAATGGGTTGTCTTGAAGACCCCGAGGAAGAATAATACCTATGTCCTAAATCTTAATTTTGCACATCTCAAAGAAGAAACCTGTCTTGTGTCTAAGGCATCATTTGATGAGTTACAACTTTGGCATAGACGCTTGGGACATACAAACTTCAAAAACATGAATAGATTGATTAAAGGAAACCATTTAATTGGTCTTCCTCAGAAAGAATTTCACTTTATTGACCACTGTTCAACATGTCTCAAAGGAAAACAACATAAGTCATCTCATAAGCCAAAGCTTGTGAACACAAACAATACTCTATTAAAGTTACTTCACATGGATCTTTTTGGACCAACTGGGTTTTCTTCTTAAGTCATAAAAACGAAGCATCACAGATAATAAAAGACTTTATCACTAAGATTGAAAACCAATTAAATCATAAAGTAAAATCAATCAGAAGTGATAATGGAACAGAATTCAAAAATGAATATCTAAGTTCATTTTGTACAACCAAAGGCATTGCGTATCAATACAGTGCAGCTAGAACTCCTCAACAAAATGGGGTAGCTGAAAGGAGAAATAGAACACTGATTGAAGCTGCATGAATGATGCTAACAGATGCTAAACTGCCTATTACCTTTTGGGTTGAGGCAGTCAATACAACCTGCTTTGTACAAAATCAAACTCTGATAGTCAAAGAAAGCAATAAGACACCTTATGAACTAATTTTTCTAACAAACCTTTCATTGGATTTTTTAAGTCTTTTGGTAGTCCTGTATCAATGTTAAACACCCGAGATCATTTGGGAAAGTGTTTTCAAAAGTCTGATGATGGATTCTTTGTAGGTTATTCCTCAGCCTCAAAGGCTTTCAGAGTGTTCAATTCTAGATTGAACATAACTGATGAATCAACCAATGTTCAATTTAAGGAACACTCCTTTCCCAAATTAATCAATGATCCGAGATGGTTGTTTGATATTGACTCATTTACTAGATCTTTTGGTTAGTTTCACTTGTCATATGCAGGTAATCTACACTCAGTTGAATATTCTAGAACCATAGAAAGAAGAGATGATTTTCCCATGATCCGTCCTAATTCTGCTGATCAACTTGAAGAAGATGTACCATTATAAGCTGATCCTATCAGATAAGAACCACAACATCAGAGTGTTTCAACTCAAGCTGGTCGTAGTTCTATGCCTATTCCTTCAGATGAACTTTCAAATAAAGTGACAAATCCTACACCAGCCACAGTTCGAGTTGAAACTGAGAGGAATGAAAATGATGACAGTGTTCAAAGTGCAACAGATGCCCAAGCCAAAACCAATGAAGCCTTTGACTATTTTCATCACTCTCCCACATCACAACCTGAAGGTGCCTCTTACCATGATGATCTGAATATCTCCAACCTAGATGTATCCATTGCTGGTGACTCCATTCCAACCACCATAATACATAAGGATCATCCAGTGTCAAGCATCATCGGTGAACTAGATGAGCGGGTGACTAGGAGCAAGTCAAGTATTGCAAACATTTGTTTGTTTTCTTGCTTTCTATGTCAGACAGTACCCAAGAACATAAAAGAGGCTCTTAAAGACAATAGCTGGATTGAGGCAATGCAGGAAGAAGTGCTCCAGTGTAAGAAACAAGAAGTATGGCAACTGGTAGATCTTCTCAAAGGTCAATACCCTATCGGTACCAGGTGTCTATATAGAAACAAGACTGATGATAGAGGTATCATCATCAGAAATAGAGCAAGACTAGTGGCACAGGGATACACACAAGAAGAAGGCATAGACTATGATGAACTGTTTGCTCCTGTAGCCAGATTAGAAGCTATCAGAATTTTCCTTACGTACTCAACATCCATGAAATTCACAGTATATCAAATGGATGTGAAGTGTGCCTTTCTCTATGGCAAGATTGCTGAAGAAGTCTATGTGAGTCAACCTCCTGGATTTGAAGACCCTGATTTCCCTCACTTGGTATACAAGCTTGACAAAGCATTGTATGGTCTTCATCAAGCACCACAAAAGTGGTATGAGACTCTATCATCTTTTCTGCTCATAAATGGATATGAAAGAGGAAAGATTGATCAGACTCTCTTTAGAAAGAGAAAAGGAAAAGACATGTTGCTAGTCCAGATTTATGTGGATGATATCATTTTTGGCTCAACAAACAAGCAACTCTGTAAAGATTTTGAAGATCTCATGCATTCCATGTTCCAAATGAGTGATATGGGAGAACTCACTTTCTTTTTAGGAGTGCAAGTACAACAAACATCAGATGGAATCTTCATCAACCAATCAAAATATGTGGAAACCATGTTGAAGAAATTTCATTTTGCAGATTGTCAGTCTATCAGAACTCTTGTGAATACCAAGATGAAGATTGGTCCAGATCCTGAAGGAAAATCAGTTGATCAGACTCACTACAGATCTATGATTGGATCATTCATGTATCTAATGGCTAGTAGACCTGATATTATGTTTGGTGTATGTGTTTGTCCCAGGTACCAAGCAGATCCCAAGGAATCACATGTGAATGCAGTCAAGAGCATATTCAGATGTCTCAAGGGCAAGCCTGCACTGGGATTATGTTATCCAAAGGAAAGATTCCAGTCTCTATGCATACACAGATAGTGATTATAGAGGATGCAACTTCAACAGGATGTCCATATCTGGAGGTTGTCAATTTCTTGGTCCTAGACCGGTCTCCTGATAGTGCAAGAAGCAGACAAATGTGTCTGTTTCAATAGCAGAATCTGAGAACATTGCAACATCAGCCTGTTGCTCTCAAGTTCTCTGGATTCAAAACCAGATGCTTGATTATAGTTTTAACTTCTTCCACACACCAATTCATATTGACAACATAGCAGCAATGTTCATAACTAATAATCCAGTCCAACACTCAAAAACCAAACATATTGAAATTAGATATCTCTTTTTGAGAGATTGTGCTGAAAAAGGGTTAATCAAATTGATACAGGTCCACACTGATAATCAATTAGCTGATTTGTTTACTAAGGCATTTGATCCTAGCAGATTTGAATTTTAGTTCAATCAATTGGCATGATTAACCTTGAGTAAAAACCAAATTCAACAAAAACATTCAAAAGTTCACAAAAGTTCAAAAAGAAATTATTTTGTTGAAGTACATGCTTTATAAATGGGAAATGATATAATTACAGTCGTTATATTTTTCACTGTGCTTATTTATAAATATCAAATGACTAACACAACTTATCTGATATGCGGGTAGGCTCAACTTGGAAAAGAAAACACATGCAGTGATGAACTAAAGTTTATATTCAACTGTGAAGCTTTCATCTCAAAGTGTGTGTACGTATTAGCATATCCAATTGTGTGTGTAGCAACCTAAACACATCAGGATATGATGTCCTATGAATCTCTTTTACTCACATTAGTTTTTCCTTTGTTTTGTTGAGCAGAGAACTGAAAAAACAAGCACATAGTGCTGATGTCATGATCCATCAAGATTCCCAGTGAGGAACACATCCAACTTGGATGAATCAATAAAATAAAACACATTCCAAGTGAATACACCAAAAGAATCCTGAGAGATCACCTTCCAAAGTGAGGTTAAAAGAATCCCAATATGGACCAAAATGATAAAAGGATCAAAACAAATGAATCCTAATAAGGATCAAGCAAAATGAGATTTCATATTTCAAGTGACCTGGGTTAAGTAAGTTGTTAATGTTCTACCATACATTGCATTAAGGTGATTGACCTTACCATGTTTTTGAGTGTGAGGTACATATTGAATACCAAATCAACTCAAAACATGATAAGATCACTGGCATTAAGATATTGAACAAGTATGAGTTTAAGAGGACAGGCATACCTTTAATCAATATGTTCATGACCATGTCTGTTTTACTAACAATTGCTTGCACTTATGAAAGGTAAGATTGATATGATCCCAAGAAAGGTATATTACTACTTCATGTACAGATAAGAAAAACAAAAATCATAAAAATATTTCTCCTTAAAATTTTAACAAATTTTTGAAGTTGTTATCTCTTATGGATATAAACTTTAGGGGGAGTAATTAAAATTTTTGATCATTTTGTACAGTTGTTTCCTTTGTTAAAAATTATAAAAATAAAAAACAAGTATAAAAATCAGAAAAGCTGACCGTGTTGGTGCAGAAGCTATACCATAGTATCTTAGTTTTTGCATACTTCTTGAAACACAAAAGTCCAAGATCAGTCAATAATAGGAAACTCGTATCATAATCTGATGAACAGGTCAATCCAAGCAAGAATTGACAACCCACCAATAGTCAAAACTTCATAAGCAACAAAACAACATACTCTTCTTTATAACAGTCAAACGCAGGAGACACAACTTCATAAAGATCATGCATCAAATCAAAAACAATCAAAACTATCCACAGCAGAAACATTAAGATTTGACATGTTCAAAACTTAGTGCAGGTAATTGCATTGGTTAATGTGGGTGAAGGTAACCCAAGCACAAAACCAATGCACGTAATAGTTCTGAGTTATAAAAACACAAGTGAAAGTAATGTAGATAAATTAACTCTACCGCATTAGTCTCACTACAAATATTCACAGCTTTCAAGTGTGAAAACCAATGCAGCCAACTTTTGCTCATCCGCATTTGTTTTCCTCAGCCGTATTTCCTTAATGAGGCTGAAAATCAACACTTAAACTTAGTTGAATATTTGTATCATTACAAATTAGAAGTGTGCTTACACTCTTCTGTTATCATCGTTGAAGTTCAAGAAATGCGGACAACTTTGTTGTTCGTCCGCATTTGTTGAAGTAATTACGGAACAACACATGTTCTTTCGTATTTGCTATAGTGTAGAAATGCAGACAAAGTTAAACATCCACATTTGCTATAGTGCAAAAACGTATGCTAACTTAAACCATCAGCATTTGCTACAGTGTTAAAATGCCTGAACTTAAAACATCCGCATTTGCTACAGTAGCAAATGTTGTCTGTGTTACTCTTCCATATTTGCTACAGTAGTTGACCGCATTTGTTTTCAACACTTGTAACTTTTCAAAAAGGTGATTAAAAGGAGTATTTAAACAGATCATTATTGAGCATTTAATAATTTTCAAATTCTGATTGACTTTAAAGTGCGATGAGCGAAAACACCCTACTGTTCTTCATCCATTATCATAATCATCAACACCATTGGATTTCTGTGATTCACAAACGTCATTTGCTTCAATTTTGATTCTAAATCAACGTAATATCGAAATAAGGTGATTACAAGCAAAATCCATGAGAATCCCATCGAACTCACTTGAACACAGAACCCTAAAATCATGAAACAATCTCTAAAATCAACCACTAACCAAGGATTAATTGACATTTTTGAAAAATGTCATGAATGATCATGAAAATCAACATCAACAAGTGATTTTTGAAACCCTAGATTTGACATATGAATAGAGGATCATCAAACAAAAATGTCGACTTCAAAATACTTGGTTAAGTATGAAAAGAGATTTCAATTAGAAAATAAACATCAAAAACAAAGATAATTCAAAATAAAATCAAACATCCATGACAAAATCAAGTTAGGTCAGACCGTATATGTAACAGTACCTATGATTGTTAAATTTTGACCAACTAAAGTCAAAATCGAAATAATCAGCTTGATTTGATCAATGTAATTAATCATTTAATGTCAGAAAGTAACACATTTGCATCTTGTGCAGAACTCTATAACAAATATCACTTGGAGCAAGGTCCACAATGTGAGTGGATTTCTTGACCCTGAAGTCCCAGAAGCAGATGGACTTAGAGTCATGATTAGATTCATCTCCACCATAATGGTTTCTCATGCTATATTAATGAGGCCAGTCATATATGAATAATTCTTAAGATCATTCTGGCGCACTGATGAAGTAACATAGGTTGATGGTGTGAAGACATTATCTGGAAGCAAATATGCTGATCTCACCCTTAACAACATTGAACAAACTGTGAGACAGTGTCTGCAGTTTGGTGATGATGCCAACGCTCCTCAGGTTTTAGAAGATGAAGAAATCATGACCTTCTTTGCCAACATCGGATATGAAGGAGGATATGAAGGAAAGCAAATCGTGAAGGGTTTGGTAGATCTATAATGGAGATTCCTAATTCATATATTCCAGCACCGTCTGTCCAAAAGAAAGACAGGTTGGAATGATATTCAAGTGACTACCTCTTTAGCTATCTGTGCTATATGCACCAACAGACCATTCAATATGTCTGCTTATGTATTCAATGGTGTGGTGTCAAATGTGCAAGAAGGAAGAAGAAACATGTTGCTGATGTACCCTACATTCCTCCAATGCCTCATTAATGATGCATTTCCACATCTTCCACCTGTAGGATCTGTAATGAACATTTCTCATTACAATGCCAAGTCCTATATGTACATAAAGAAGAGGGATCCTAGGAACTTCTATAGTGGAACCTTCTTTCCAATACTTCCTTGGATGCTAGAGCAAATCCACCAACAAGAAGAACAAATGGATATTGCTCCTGATGAATAAGCTCCAGAAGAAGAAGAAGAAGCAGCTCATGATCAACCGCCTGTTGATAACCAAGCTGAAGAAGAAGCAGAGGAACAAAGGCCTGAGTCACCACAGGTTGATGTAGGTGGTGATCTTCACTCTGGACCTTTTGTTCAAGAAGCAGAAATGGCATCATTTCATATTGCATCACCTATTCAGTCTCCCTACATGTCTCCACCTCATTTTTCTCCACCTCATATTTCACTCATAGCTGTTGAACCTGTTGAGTATGGTGAATCTACCAGCTCATCAGAGGAACCTGAATCATCTCTGGAAGAGGAGGTTCATACTATGAGAATGCCCATAAGGCAAGTTCAATCTGAAGTAGGGGCAGCTGAAAGCTTTGCTGAATCAGGAATTAATCCACCTGATGAGAAAGATGAAATGATTATAGAGCTAATGATGAAGGCACAAAGAATGTAAAAGTTATTGAATAGAAGATCAAGAATAATTCAAGAGAAAATTCAAGAACTAAATGAGAAAGAAGAAGAAATCAAAGACATAAAAGTGAGACATGAGGCTGAATTATCAAAGAAAGATAAAGAACTAGATGATCTCAAGGCTGCTCTACTTCAAGCTAAAGAAGAAATTAGTGGTCATGTTGACACTATGACCATTCAAACCATTGCTATGGAAGAGCAAGAAAGCCTAATTGAGAGCCAATCTGAGCTAATCACTGATCTTAGAAACCATAATAAGATCTTACTCAAAAGGATCTCAGATATGGAAGTGCTAATCAAGATCAAAGAGGAATTGGCTGAAGAACAAGAAACAAAAGGTGATGAAGAAGAAGAAAGAGAAGGTGAACAAGAAAAGGAACAAGAAACAGAAACAGAGACTGAGCCAAGTCTAGCTATGGTTGTCTATTCAAGTGATCCATCTGAAGAAAACACAAGAGTTTGTGCTTGGAGATCTCATAAAAGAGTTAGATAGCTACTCTGCTGGAGACTTCATCATTGATGATGAGTTTTGGGATTTTGTTGAAGACCCAAGACCTCTAGTAGAACACTTAGTGGTGATTCCTCAATCTCCAGTACCATTGGAGAGAGAGTTGAGCTTGCAAATTGTTCCTCTAATTACCCTATCTATTGAGCAACAAAATCTCATCAGAAGACTAAGAGAAGAGATTAAAGAAAGAGAAGAAGCTGCAGAAAAGCAAGCTGCAGAACAAAGTCAAACAACTGCTGAATCAACTGTGCCATCCTCATCCAGACCATTAGTACACACCTACTTAAGAAAAAGGAAGTACTTGGCTGAGAAGGCTAAAGGAAAAAGGCCAGTAGAGGAAGAAAAGATAGCAAAGAAGAAATAGAAAGAAGATCCAAGAAGTCTAGCTGCTATAGCTAAATTTCTTCATGAACATGAAAAAGCCGAGGCACAGTTAAAAGAAATGATTGATATAACTGACTTGGAGGAAGGAAACATTGAAGGAGGATATCAGGTTGATGAACCTATGATGAAAGATATCCCTGTGATGGCTGAAACTTCAGTTGAAAAGATGGTTGAAAAGGCTCAAACTGATGACCTGATGATCAATGCAATGTTTCTGATCAATCATGGTTATGATGCTGATGAAGTGTTCGAGATGACATATGAATCAATGGTTGAAGAAGTGAGAAATATGAATCAGCTTCTTGATCCAACATATGTAACTGATTATGAAAGAAAATCAGTTAAATCACCAATCACATTAACCACTCCAACCATAAAACAGGCTGAGACCTCTAAAACTCCTTATCCTGATCCCTACACCATGTCTGACAGGGAAATGAAGGATTATCTTACCAAGCAAGGGTATACAAAGAGAAAACTGGGTAACATGAAGACTAATTCTCTCAAAGCTACAATTCTCCTAATGATCAATGAAAAGAAAGACAGACTGAAGAAACTTGAAGAGGAGGTTGTAGGAAGGAGACCCAGAACAAGACTCATAACTCAAGATATGCAGCTCACTAAGCAAGACTATGATGTTTTGGCACCCATTCTTAACCGAAATCCTGAATGGTTTACTGAATCCTCACAATTGAAGCTTCAAGAAGGGTTAACCACTTCAGAGATGATTCAGGGTGTATCCGCTCCAGAGGGATAGATTAATGTCAAAATCATTGTCTGGAAGTACGATAGTGACTGGAATATGTTTATAATTAATAGGGTCTTGGGGTTGGTGTAATTCTTCAGAGAGTACTCTGCTCTAGGGAACTCCCTGTAAATTCATGACTTGAAAGAGCTTCCTGCGCTTGAATTAATCAAACACAAAGCAATGTATAGGCATTATGAGTTCAAAGAAATTCTGAGAATGTTCAAGAGGACAAAGAACTTCAACTCATTAAAGGTAGTCTATTTAAGGAAAGATAAATCTTTCCAAAACCCCCTGGAAAGGAGAAAGAAAACCAAAAGGACTGAAGAGTTGGTATCTCCTAAGATGAATGTAAAATCAACTAAATCCTTGAAAAGGAAGATGGTAGCTCACACCTAAACTTCTATCCCAATCTCTAATGTCTATTATGATGAGATGACATATGAGTTGGTGATTGAACGGAAGTAGGGAGGTAAAGAAGGTGCTAAAATCTGATTGTTCAGTGGATATGAAGTAAAATTGTTATATGAGTTTTACATCCACTACATTTATTCAAGACACTTCAAGGAAATATCCAACAAATTTTGAGAACTAGATATGTACTTCTTCCTAAAGTGCATCAAGATCTTGAAGATGGCTTATGACCGAATCAGGCATAAGAGAGAACAAAGGAAGAAGAAAAAGACACCTCTCAATCTGGGTAGTATAGTGAAACTATAGGTTGATACTGATAGGACACTTCTCATTCACAGAGACGGGTTGTCCACTGTTCGTGTGTGGGAACCCATATCACTGAAGAAGATTCCCATTGAAGCAATTCACACCATAAGCCAAATGACCATTCACGTACTGAGTAGAGACAGGATGAACGAGGAAAAAGACTTCTCCAACATGATCAAGTCCATCCTGAACCCGTCTCTTCTAGACTCGGGCACAGCTCCAGAATCACCAGTCCAAGCAACAGCTGAAGATCCAGCAAAATCTTCACAACCTCATCCACTATCAAAACCTTGAAGTTCATAGGCTGTATAATCCTTAGGGGGAGTATTGTTGGACCCTGAAAGGATCATACATTCCAATTCAACTGATGGGTGATGGTTGTTCTGTTGGCAGTCTCCCACAAGTCTAAAAAGCCATGCTGGAGAAAGACCCATTGTTGGGTATCTGCATTTGTCTATGCGGATGACCAAAGAACAAGTGTTTGTTCTTCTTTATAAACAAATGCGGATAGTCAATGAACAAATACTATAAGTATTTGTTCATCTGCATTGGTTATATGGATGAATTAGAACAAATGACTAAGTATTTGTTCATCCGCATTAGTTAATGCAGATACACAAGAAGAAATGCTGATAAATGTTTGTTCATCCGCGTCAGTTAATGCTGATGACCAAACACTTAATGATGATGAAGAATAAAGAAATGTTGATCAAGTCAAGGCATTCGCATTAGTTAATGCGAATGATCAACAACCAATGCGGATGAAGAAACTTTTGTACTTAGACTAGAAATTTGTTAAGGGTAATTTAGTCTTTTTATACAGGCTTTAAGTCAGCCTATAAATAGAATAGAATATATATGTTATGTAAGTTTTTCATCAAGTTTGTCTCTGAGTCATATGTATTGTCATTGACTAAACCTTTTATCCAAGTTTTGATGTTTTAAGGTTATCTTTTCACTATTCAAGAAACCCTAAAACATTCCGAAACTTGTTTGTTCTACAATCAATATATAAGCATTTATGAGTATTTTTACTGAATTTAATGTACTCTGATTTGGTATTTCCGCTACCTAATCACTGACTCAATCTACATATTCGATCCGTGTTGACTCATACTCAGCAGAGAATATCATTCTCGGACCACAAAGATCCAGTCAGAAGTCGCATCAAGTTAACAAGTCAATCTAACTGAAGTGATATCATAAATTCAGCACAGACGGGCGACTTTACTTTAGTCAGAAATCATCACATCAAGAATATTCTCTGAGTAACTTTCTTACCACGATAAGCAATTTCTGTTACCCTAAAAAGTAAAACCCATAGCCTATAAATACAAGGCATGGGTGAACACTTTTAGGGTAAACAACAAAAACACAGAGAACCCTGACCAAAACCAACTATACCAACAATTAATCAATATTCATCAGTACATTATTAGAACCCTAGCAATAGCAAACAATCAATCATCATTTGTTCAAAGTGTAATCATTATTCAATATTAATGGAAAACATTTGAATCAAGTTTGTTTTTTCATCTATTACTTTCATCTGTTTTTAATTTTATCTAATCTGTTCTTTGTTGATTCATATTACAATTACTATTTCATCAATAATTAATTAAACAACAAGTAGTGATAATTCCACGATCACTATGCGTATGATCTAAACTGATAATTCCTGTTCGATCCTTAGATTCACAAAAGCCATACAAGTGTGTGAGTTATGTAGTACACAAAAGGCTACTACAAATGAATCTACCTTGTTCATTCTAGGATCAAGATCAATAGTGACTACAACCATTGTCCCATGTATTCATTCTATAAATACAAGCTCTAATCAGATACAATAAATATGAAACAATTTTGTACTTGTACAATACTGATACGTGGTAGATCTTTCATACATGCAAAGATAAGTTGGCTCTACTACTTATCAACATTTATATGTTGTAGTACTACGACAGATAGATTGTTACTCGTTAGATGATATGAGAAAATAGACTTGTTAATTAGCAGTTATGCATACTATTTAGTAGGTCTTGTATTTAATAGTAAAAAGTTTCTTTGAGTAGATATAATGATCAACAGATAATACTTCTTTTTAGTTTCATTGAGTTTTGACTTTGAGTAGCTTCATCCTTAGATATTCCTGTTGGGTTTGTTGTACCAAAACCTTGTTGTTTAACCAATTTAAACAAGAAAAACGCAGCGGATAAACATGATACAAATACCATTTATAATCTGAAAAATTGATGTTCATAGCAAAATTCCAACAAACCCAAAGACATAGGATCTTATGTATGTGAATGAACTAGTTATCATGAAGCTAAAACAACCAAAATGCATATAAACATTCTACCTTTAGAAGCTGCCAAAACCGTGGATATAAGTGAAGATAGGGCTGCTATTTGATGACCAAAACACCAAGAATAGGTGTCCTCAAGTCCTCATACCCACAAGCTTTCAAGAAACACAATATTTGCTAGGATTTGACACCAAGATCGCGACAAGAGGGCTGCTGGAACCTTGTTTCCAGCCGTGAACATTCAACAAGGATTCCAAATCCTTTGTTCCAGCCATGACTTCTTTCTTCCATAAGAAAGATTATGCTCTTGTGACCTTTTCATATGAGAGAGTGATAGATAGAGATCTGAATCAAGCATGTGTGTGTGTCTTGAGTTCTTGTTCAAAACAAAACAAAAGAGGAGAAGAAGAAAAGAGGCCTTGCGGCCGAAAGTCCCCATACCCTTATTAGGGTTTTTCCCATCTTTTAAACCCTTTTAATTTGACTAAACTTATAAATTATATAATTAACCTTTAATTATATAAAATATGC
>BJCN01091734.1:0-11756 GCA_018326445.1 Flaveria brownii
TGTTTGTAATGTGTAATTGATACCACTTTTGAAATAACAATTAGATAATCTTGATGTTCTATTTCTATCAATCTCCAGATAATCAGATATAGCATTCATTGAATTAACAACCGATATGATCATATCTCCTTCATATGCGATTATAGAGGTCTATTATATCATCTAGACATCTAGTTCATATACTTTTGAATTACATAAACATTTAATAGTACACTAATATACCATGCATACTCAACATAAGGAAACATGTATAATATATACCACTAATATATTATATATCTGGGATGGACTTTTTTTCTTGCTCGGGATAACATAGTTCACCATAAAGTAGAGTAAAATGGAACACATAAATGGATAAAAAAGATGCTTTAAGCTACTCAAGGAAATAAAATCAAAAAGACCCTTCTTATAATGTACTTATACCGTTATACACATACCTATGTGAACACACTTTCAAAGAATGCATAATATTGATGATTATTAGTTATTACCACGTATGATTGATTTCTTTTCTTCATTTTTGCATTTACATCCCCACACTTTGTCTAAATATCACTCTTTTTTGAAACCACAATGTCCTTTTGTCATTTTTAGAAGTATAATGATCAATTTGCAGAACATGAACGGCATATATAAAGAAATATTAGATTACTCACCCCACATTTGGTAGATGGCCTATATCTGAAGGATGTTTGCTTCAAGTTTTTTTAAATTGTTACGTACACTTTCAACTTTTGAGGATAGATGTTCATTGTGACCATCAACATCTTTCATTATAGCAAGAAGTTGTTCCCGATATGCTGCAGTTAACCGCTTCTTTACACGCAGTTCAGCAGTTAGTTCCTGAATTCTCTTGTCTTTCTCATCCTATGCAAATAAAATGCAAAATTTGACTTGGCAAATATCTTAACTAGAATATTCGATAGTTAATTAATCAGCTAAAAAGGGTGAATTGCATAAACACAACCAGTCTTTGTCTGGTTTATGTATTCGGTAACACACTTTATTAGTACTCACAAAAGTGCTTCAGACTTTAAAGAACTTTTAGTTAGGGTAATCTACTAAGCTAACAGGTTTTATAACCCCACCCACCCACCAAAAAAAAAAACCAAGAACAAAAGAAGAAAAAAGACAATGTGGTCAAAATAATCTACATGTCCGTTGGTAATGTGGATTAAAACCTTCCCCAACAAGAAAGTGTTGCAATTTTATTTTGGGACAACCAAAAAACAAAATTGTTGTGTTTAATCTAATATTAGGCGAATGAAACTATTCAGATGCATCACTACAAACTTACAAATGGGAACCGTCTCTTTGAAATTGAAACACAAAGTGGATGGTTGTGCTCCTTTATAAATTTCCTGACAACCCAATTCCCAGGTTTCTCTCTCTTTACTAGAATCATTGCTGCACAATTCTGTCCACCTTTATTCTTTTTCTTTATCAGAATGCTCTCGTTTCTTTGATTTTCTAAATCTCCTCGACATCCAAGTCCACGGGAAATTATAGTTCCATCTCTCTCCGACTTACGGGAAGATAAAACACGCGTAACAAAACCAACTCGCCCTGCGTAATCATCATAAAATGCTCTTGCTGCTTCATCTGATTCAAACAGCATGCCCTCACATGGTTCTTGACTTTCGTCAGTTTCACACAAATTTAGTTCCCCATGGGCAGGTATCTTTATCTTTTCAATGTTACCCTCCAATGCAGTTTGTTGGTTATCCACTGAGAAAAAAAAAACACTACAATATAACCGCCCGAATTGATAATGATTCTACAAGATGAATACAAATAAAAAATATAACCATCCAAACTGAATACACATATAACCTTCTAGAAATCAATGTTTACAAGAGTCTCGTTAAACTTTGGTGTGTTTAGGTGTGGGTGTTTTGTAAGTGATTATGTGTCATGGACTAACCAGAATCAGATAATCAGCTGTAACAAAAGAGGTTAAATGAAATAGTGTTTGAATGTGCTTATGCTATTTTGAACTTGTAATTATCAAATAATCAGCTTTTTAACTGTGGCAATTATTTAGGGATTAAATAATCAAACTACAATAATGAAGAACATGTAGTTCTTTTGCAGAATAGGCATGTTAAAGTTCTCTTACCATCAATGGATAGCCCTTCAGTCACATTGTTCCAAGCAATCTCTCCTTGCTGACATGTAGTTCGCGATCTTCGAATATGTGTTGGATCATGATATACAGAAGACATTTGTGTATCCTTCATATTAAAGCAAATTTACCATTGATACACATCATTAGGTAACAGAAACTAGCTAAGAACATAAAGATATCAATCTAACTAGTGTTTGTTACAGGATTTATGAAAGTCGATTACTTTCTTAATAAATGAAGTGGTGGAATTCGCATGCACTTAAACTAAACTAATAAATTGAAATTAAAAGGATGAGTCTATACTGGACTCCATTTAAGTCAGGAGAAGTTTGAGTTTTATATGCAAGTTAGTTAATTGAACATTATTCTAACAAATTCATCTTAGAGAAAGATGAATTAAATCTGAAACATCATAGGCATTTGGTAGTATTGTGAACAGTTGAATTTCAGCAGAAATTAGGAGATTAGAGCTCACAAATCAGAAAGTAGAATTGTAGAAGTTGAAGGGGGTATAAACTTGAACAGTTGAACGTTCGACGTCGGTGGTACGGTGAGCTCCGACGGTGGCTATGGTGGCACCACGGTGGAAGGTGAGCAACCAGACGACTGTGAATTAAACTATCAAACCCTAATTTTGATTTTTGTTAAGTTTATTCATTCAAAGTTTACAAATAAAATGATATGTTTTCAATATGGTTAAAGAAATTCAAAATTATATTTTTGAGTTAATTACATTGTAGTCTAGCGACATTAGTGATTAAACCTTATAAAATGATATGAGTTTAATCATTGTATGTGAAAGGGTAGATAATTTATAAAAAGTAAAGAATTCATGTTAAAAAAACTCACATGACTGTTCTTCTAGTAAGTTTAGGGTTTAGTAAATTCAAATCAAGGATAAGTCTTATAAAAATTCAAGATTTTATTTCTGATGCAGGAAAAACACAATCAAATGGTTCTAGATAGTGATTTAATTTAAAGGTTTGGAACCGAATGGCTTCAGTCGAAAATCGGATGTCTTAAGAGCCTTACAAGGTCTCATTGATAATTTTTTCAATCAGTAATTGTTCCTATGACTAGATATCCTTAAATGTTCATGACACAAAAAGAAAACAAGTAAAAATCAGTCAAAAATAAAAGAAATTAAATTTAAAATAATCCTAAAATCTCAATCTAAATCCTGACAGAAACAAGTCGCCTTTAGTTTTTTGTTGTTTAGGATGCTCTTGCATCAATTTTGATATTTTCTCACAATGTAAAGTGGTTGATCCTGACAATAATGAGCTTTAAAAATATATTAAGTTAATTTTAATACATACTATAATATATGCCTAGTACATAACCGTGTCATTTGAAAGAGAACATGGCTATTTAAAGTTTTATGTGTCATTAGTGCTTTAAGTACATGACTATGTGCAAGTAGTTTTAACCTAGCTATGTGAGGCCCCAACTTTCCTCTACAACCACAATTGTTAAAACCGACCACTACAATATTTTATTTTCATTGTGGATCTTTTTAAGATCACACAGTTTTATTGTTCTTTTATATTTACGACTAGTTGTCGAGACGTGTCGTAACCCCATAGCATTCGAGGCCTTTTTTCGCATCCAACCTTTGATCTAGTTGTGGTCGTGTTTTAATTTTCTTTTTATGAAGCAATAGTCAATCTTTTATTGTTATTGTCATTGTCATCTACTCATATGCCTCATCATTATATGTGTTGCCATGAGTGCTACTCGGCACTCTTTCTCCTTAGGTGTATGCCTTTTACTACACAAACATGATATGATCCTACTAGTTTAAGCCTCAGAAATTTGAGTATTGCTTATGCGCTATTAACTCACATGTTAGTCCTACCTCCCTATGACAATTATCTTTCCACTATATTAGACATCCCTACCAAAAACTTACTATCAAATATTTTATCTGATTTTTTTATTTTTTATTTTTTGTTCAAGAGTCTGAGAATTTCACGCTAGGACCAATTAGCGAGGTATGTTAGATAATATATATTAAGTTTATCATACAACCCGAGCCTAATTATAAAGACAAGGATAAGATTGTACATGATTTCTTGTATCCTTTATACTCTCTATATAGTTCATTCATATGTTATATCCCTACAAGGTTTTTATTATCTTAAAGAAATTTATTGTATACTAAATGATTATAATTACTTCAACAAATAAAAATATATATTCAACCTTTCTAACAGGATCTGATGGTTATTAGTGTCTTATAAACAAAAGATTGTCTAAAATCCTAGTGTACAAGTTGTGATGTATTTTTTCTAGAAAATCTAAGCAAAAGCTAAGAAAAACATACATATTATTCAGTTTTTCTAAAACTAATTGTAATTTCTAAGCAAAAGCTGGTTAATGATCAAATATCAAAGTCTGTGCCTAAAGATGCACAAAGCCCACTTCCAACTGGCTCATTACTCATGATCACTTAACTAGCCTCTTCAACAGTCAACACCATATTCTTCAAGTCCTCCTGTACAAGTACTGAACTTAGAAGTGGCAACAAAATGGACTTGTTAGACGGGTCTGCAACAATGGTTCGAGTTAAAACAGTTTGGTCCGCTAATATCTGTTATAGTTTCCAACATATTTCATAAATAGTGCAAGTGTTAAATATAGGGTTTCTGCTACATCAAACAATATAAGATCTTCTCCTAAGCATTTGTTTAAAAGGACCTGCTTTGTTCTTAAAATTTTACCCATTATTGATAAAACACAACCAGGGTTGGCTTGATATCATATAAATTGGTTGAAACTGACACCTCCAATACATCTTCAAATAAATGGAAAGAAAAAGTGAAAATGAAAATTGTATAAAACAGCAAAAAATACGCATTGAACCGAACCATGAACACTAAACTAGTACTGGTTGTCACTCAATTCCCAGGGGCATCCAAAAGGTTCCCTAAGATTGTCAACAAGAACACATCTTTAATTACTATAGTCTATATATAAGGTTTCCAATGGTACACAAATCTTCCAAAACATGAAAGAAAAAAAGTTGTAAAATGAGTAAGGTCATAATGCGCATCTGGCAAAGTTGCAAATCGACAAGCGACGTGACCTAAAGGTTCCTGTATGTAAAGAATTTGACTTTATTCTGTCCAAAGAGTGGGTCAAACTTACTATCTATGTGCTTCAATCTCTTTAGATTCCATCTCGGTCACGTTGTTTACAATGTTTTGAATCTTTTTGGACAATGATTGATTGTGTTCTTCAATGTGCTCAAAAATCATTTCCAGATGTCTTTTATAGGTTGCTGATCTTCTTTTCTCGATTGCCAGCTGTTGTGATAGTTCCCGGATCTTATCATGCTCATTCTGCAAAATCGAATTCAAAACTGCATTAAGTGGGATGTGATCTAGAAATAGACAAATATAATTAGTAGAGGTAGCAAAACGGGTGGGATGGCTGAGTTGGGTAATAAGTAGAAACAAGTAACGTTTTGGGGCGGGTCAATGCATGCCAGGTTGGTTTGACCCAAAAGATCATTAGCCAAGTTCCTTTTTAAGTTTGTGGAACAAAGAATTCATATTATTAAAATAATAAGTTTATTTTTAAATTTTAATAGTGACTTAGTAGGTTGCATAAATTTGCAAAATAATTGGGTAACTTTTGACTAATTTGACCCATATCCCTTTTAGTTTACCAATTTGACCCCTTACATGTAGAGAACATAACACGAACTGAGCCCTTCATAAGTAAACAAGTTAAAGTTGCCACATTTTGAGCTACCAAAATGGAGTATTTATTATTTCTCTTCTCTATTAACAATATTTTGTAATTTGCAACATAAACTTAAAACTTTAAAAAAAGAAAAAAATCTAACATTTTGTAACATAAACTTTTATTTCTTTTTATTATTTGTAGTGCATAAATGCACACTCTTGTAGAAAATCCTGGATACGACACTCTCACATGCACTGATTTATTATGGCTTTGTTGTAACAGATAGCCTTGTTTCATAGAAAAGAGGGAACTAATAAATTCACACTCAATGTCGAGAACCACCAAGAGATAATAGAGATTGCATGGACTAGATTAAACTAAAAATAAGACCACCCTTAATAACATATAAAACCACTAAATAGTCCTCACAACTACACTGATAATTTGGTGACATGAATGAGAAGATGAAAGATCCATGTAGAACTTGGGATGTAAGTTCAATATAATTAAGGGGTGTTCGAATGTTCATTTTAATTGATCATTGCAAATTTAAACCAGACTAGAGTTTGAGACCTGTTTACTAGAGAGAATTTTGGTCAACCTCAGTACACATAAAGCATTAAAGCAACAATCCAATAGGGAGAACTCCCAATTTATGTATGTTGGGTTAATGATCCTTAGAACTGATGGAACAAAACTAAATGACTTGGTGATGATAGTGAAACCAGCAAGGGGCTAAGGGTTATTTTTGTAGGTGGATGACATTGGTTGGTTACAAATGATAGAAGTGATTCTACTACTAATGTTTGAAATTGAAGAATGGGAAAAAAGGGCTTATGACTTACTATTGACTGTATGTGATGTTCATAGAGTTGTTAATGCTGAAGAAGAGTTCCGACCCAAGTTACTACTGATAATCTATCGACATAGAATAACTTCACACCAGTAAAGTTGTTACTACTAATGAAGAAAGTGTAATGCTACTGAAGATCTTAAGTAAAGATTCAGTGAAGCTTGCAATCTTTATTTTAGGAACGAATCCATTTGAAATGTTTGTTTATTAATTGTAAATATCTTTTAATATTACTTAGAGATCTAACTAAATTTAACTTAGGAGTCATTTATATATTCAATGTAACTGAAAACCCTAAAAACGGTTGTACTCTTATCAATTGAATTTTGTTGCGATTCTGAAATCTCTATGTTCTCAAGTTCTTGCGATCAAGCAAATGCTGTTAATTAATTAACTTACTATTTCCACTACTAATCAAAAAAAAAAAATAAATAAATAAAAAAAAATTGAGGGCGGGCCTTGGCGCAGTGGTAAAAGCTGTTCCTAAGGGACCGAAGGTCTCAGGTTCGATCCGTGGAAACGGCCTCCCCACAAAAATGTGGGGGAAAGACCGCGTACATCTTCCCTTAAATGGGACGGACCCTCCCTGGACCCTGCGAAAACGCGGGAGCTCTTTGCAGCACCAGGTACGCCCTAGTATCCAATTGATCTAACAATGTATGAGGCGTTAGTTTATATGAGTGGATTTGTAGCACTTAATTATGCAAGTGGGTAGCTGGATTAAGTTGACATCTAAGCAGACACAAGCAGTTCATATCGAATTATAAAAGTTCACTACTTTTAGTTTTAAGCAAAAATGACGATGGAAGTTTCTCTAAATGACTAGCTTGGTGGTTCTATTAATGCACTCACTTAGAAAGGATTAGAAATATTACTTCCAAAATGAGAAAAGCTGAATGATGTACACAAAAGGAAACACTTGATTAAGCCCCACTTAATTTTCTAAAATGCTTAACTAATGATAAGTTGGGAAAGGACAAGAAACAATTGTGGGGTTTTTTAGTCCTCATTAACACAATCTTGATGAGGTGTATACACATAAAGTTTGACCTACAAAGCATGTTTAGTTTTTCATATAAATGAAGATCAAAAGATAAGGAAAAATATTTCATGGGTAACATCAAGTTGTGTGTGAATCTATGACCTACGAATGTGAGATAATACCATTCAGAAGGTAAAGGAGGGATTTTATCGAGATATTTAGCATGTTATAATCAACTGCGTACATATAGAAGAATACAAAACCCCAATCCTAGTGGGCTAAGCTAATGAGCCTAAC
This sequence comes from Flaveria brownii, assembly GCA_018326445.1. NCBI lineage: Eukaryota > Viridiplantae > Streptophyta > Magnoliopsida > Asterales > Asteraceae > Flaveria > Flaveria brownii. Next base: position 7,954 of record BJCN01091734.1, read on the forward strand.
CCTAAAGATGACCCTAATGGCCTAATATATTATAACACTCTCCCTCAAGGTGAAGCGTATATAAAATGTTCCAAGTTTGTTACATATATATTCATCCGAGGACCAACCACGCCTGCTAGTTAATCATTAGACTTTGACACTAGACTCTATCACAATGATCCCCATCAATAGGTTTTTCTCCCACGAAGTGACAATCAAACCCAATGTGGTTTTTCCTCTAACGGGATTAGAGATAATATGTAAGCCAACTTCATTGTCACATATGAGCTTCATTGGGGATATCTTGCAAAACTTTAATTCCTCGAGAAGTTGCTTGACCCATACAAGTTCCTTGATACTAAGTCTTTGCGCTTGATCTTGCTACCACATTTTGTTTCAAGCTTTTCCAAGTGTAATATTACATGTCACTTATTTGTTTATGTAATAGCCAAGTATAGGTCATTTATATGAAGCATGGGCCTTAGGGTTTAGCTTAGAGGTGTCCATGTTCTCACTTGAGTTTGACGAGGAGGTATAAGAGATCTTCTCTCAAATAGATTCTAGAAGATTGTATGTTTGCATTGAGAGAATACAAATTGTATCTTTTATAATCAAGTGTTTTCCTATGATTGAAAATGGTGAAACAACATAATAGTTTTAAAGTAGCTACTAAGCGGAAAGGCTTCAAGGTTTTTGGTTGAAATACTTGTCTAACGAGGATGAAAGCGTATATGCATCAAGTTTTGAGAGAGCAAGCGTATCACATCTATTTCGATAAGAAAGATATAATCATTGTTTATGAAGATGTAGTAAATGACTCTAATGAATGAGGGCTGAGAGAATGAGGAGAAAAGGAAAAAAATAAGAATGAAATTGAATTATTGTTATGAAAAAAGGACTTTTTAGGATTTTTCTTGATTACGAATCCAGGAGAGAGATATTACACGTTATACAAGATTCATTTATAGGTGAGATACAAGATACAACTACTTGTAGATTTAAACTTTATTTTTTTCATTTACGTCAAAAATCCTAATCATATAGAATTCATTTTATTATTTTAAGAGAGATTTAATTCAGAGGAGTGTCGTATGTGTACATTTTTGTTTCACCTGCCTGTAATGTGAAGTTGTACCATGAAAAGGATCACTAGGTGAATTTGCCAACAAAACAGGGTGTACAAGCGATATTGCCATAATTTACTTGAAAAACAAGAGGTTAATCGGGAACTCAAGATTGTTAAAAGTAGAGGGCTTATCAAGGCCATGATTACTTTGATGGATCAATAAGGGGTAGACCAATGATTCTTTGACTGCGACACACGTTAGAAAGCAACATCTTCATGGGAAATAGCATCACGAGATACAATATAATGTTGGAGTTGAAGAAAAACATTACCCTTTTTGAAGAAGTTTTCTCGGGTTACAAAAACTGTTATATGTCCTTTATGGGGTCTACATCAACTTGATATCAAGAATGCATTTTTACAAGGAGATCCAAAAGAAGTGTATATTAGGCAACCACTCAAGTTTGTTTGTTATGCAGAGTATGCAAATTAAAGAAATCTTTGTATGGTCTCAAGCAATCTCCTCATGCCTGATATCGAAGATTCAATGTTGTGGTCACCGATTTCAACATAGGACGTTCTGTAGGTTCTACACGTGAATGATAAAGTAATGACTAGAAGTGGTATAGAAGTTTTTCTTGGAACTCACTAACAAATAAAAGATTTAGGACCGCCAAAATGATGATTGGGAAATGAAGTTTCTCACGATAGGTATTTATTTAGCTCTAATAAAGTATTGTTTAGAAGTGCTAAGAGATTCATTGATGATCAACGCAAAAAGTTAAGAAATACCAAATGTTGTTTGTAAGCGGTTAAAGATTGTTGAGTTTGTGGACTCTTGATTGGACTCGAGTTTAATGAAGATAGAAGAGTCGGCCCTAATTCTATTTACGCCCATTTAGTTTTCTTGGTCATTAAGATTGTAACCCTAGATCTACCTCTCTATATATTCATATATATTGTACTTGTAATTCCTCAGCCCGTAGACGTAGGTCACGTCAACTGAACGACGTAAAATTCTTGTGTCATTATCGTTTATTATTTTTTCTGTGTGTGAGTTCATATCATTTGTGTTATGTGTGTTGGTTCTGCTTCACCACTTGAATCCTAACAAAGGTGACCTAGAAGAAGATCCAGAGAAGTATAAAAGAACTGTTCAGAAGTTAAACCATCTCAGCATTACTCCGTAATTATAGAAAGTCTCATCCCCGAGAACCTCATACAGGGAAATCCTTGGTCAGATTTTCAACATCTTAATACTTCATGTTATGGCATTCTATGACAAAACCATGGTCACCACATCATAAACATCCTTACTGATGGCTACTATAATAAAGACCCCATAAGCAGGTTGAACTGCTGCTACAGGGAATTGTATTCTAGTTAAGGGTGATCTTATGTCACGGAAGAGCAAGATGCAAAATGTTGTGTCTCGGTCTAGAACAAAATTGGAATACAAAGCCCTAACAGACTTATTGTTAGGTATCTTACGCAGTGGAAATAACACATAATTGCACGCACGCACACGAAAGCAATAAGAACACGAGAATTATAGTGGTTCGGTCAAGATGACCTACGTCCACTCTCTGCAACTAGGTATTTTATTAAGCTCAAGAGACAAGATTACAATACAATGACATGCTCTATATATAAAGATAATTAGGGTTTAAAGAAGATTCAATGGGCCAGGCCCATAACTCCATCCAAAAGCCCAAAAAGTCTTCACACCTCAACAATCTCCCACTTGAAGGCCTTACGAATACTCCAACTAGCCATCTAAGTCCAAAGCAACCCCGTCATCTAGTATTATCAGTAATCTTCAAGTAACAGAAATCCTCCAAACCTCCAATTCCAAAGAACAAGCTAAGATTTCAATCCAAATCCCCTAATTGCACGGGCCCCTTTTCATCAATTACTTGAAAGGATCCGTTGAAGCTCCCCCGAGCTCCAACCCAGTAATGGCAAATTCCACCAACGACCCATCCTCTGTCTCAACTGGTTTACACGATCCACCAGATTCAGAGATACACCGAGAACCACTAACACACTCCAAATTCAGCAAACAATCACCAGGAGAGATTTTTCTAGTCGTAGTCTTCAAAACCCAACGATTCTTTTTTACTGTATCCGGAACATGCCCCATGCTCCCACTGTCACAAAATCCTATGACTGGTTTAGACTTATGACCCCATTCAGCTACAATCTTTGCTCCAGACTTCATGTTTGCAAAATGAACTCTCTTAGCAGCAGATTTAGCGAACATGACTTTGACTTGCTTAACCGGGTTGATCAGTCCCTCAGCAGGTTCCTCCACAATGTACAATGGCCCATGCTTATCACCACGAGAAATCACCCGGTTCCCATTGATTACCCTCCATTTACCACCAACAAACTTGATTTCTAGTCCTTGTTCATCCAATTTACTAACAGAAATTAATTTCTTCTTCAAACCTGGAATCACCTTGACATTCTTCAAGTTCTATGTAGTTCCCAATGGAGTCACCAAATCAATATCACCCATGCCCATTACATCAAGCATTCTGTCATTAACAAGACGTACCTTCCCAAAATCGCCTGTTTTCAGATTCACCATCATTCCACCGCTATGTACGGCGTAAAACGAAGAACCAGAATCCATGATCCAAGAGTCCACATTGTATTCAGCCTCAAGAATTAACACGTCACCATCATTGACATACTCAGCAGCAGTGTTTAGACTTTACTTTGGACATTGACTCTTATCATGTCCATCCTCGTT
>BJCN01091753.1:0-14067 GCA_018326445.1 Flaveria brownii
ATTGATTACTATATTTAAACAATGTACATCGTGTAAAATAGAAGTATTTAAGATTAAGTATTTCACCCGTCAATTGTATTGCATGTATCAGCATTTGTATGCGGTGAACATTGATGAGTATCCAACCAACATTGGTTTTTAAGAATATACATAATTTTTATTTTTATTTTTATTAAGATACTAAAGAATGTGCGAAATAAAAATAAGCATTATTATATAAATCATAAAAAGGCAAGTGAAAGATACGCAGATTTGTTTTCAATAATAACTTAGATTAGATTACGATTTGATGTATAAAGACGTTACGTTAAGATCACGCGAAAACAAAACCCTATATATAAAGGATCTTCTCCCTCCCTCCAAATTCCAAAACGACTGTAAAACCTCCTTCAACCCTCACATCGAACTACACCTAGGGTTTTAATCATCCTTCTTTCTTGCCCTTTACGCGATGTTAACGCTACACGAAGACTCCATAACGCCTGTAAAACCCTCTCCCCCTCTCTCTATGAACGATTTCACCATCAATATGATTGCTAAAGGCTTGTATCATCATTTTCAGGGTTTTTTTTTTTCGATCGGAGGGCAGCATTTCACTCAAATCATCTTCTCTCTGCCGGTATTGTTCTCTTTTGTTTAATGTTTTCAAGTGCTCGTAGATTTTGTTGTCCGATTACGTTTTGTTTTCAAATGAGATCGAAATCCTGTTAACGGCAGTCCCCTTCGTTGATATCATTTGTACAACTTAAGCCACTGTGATGTTCAATGTCGATAATGGACATACAAGGCAAGTAAATTGCTCTTTTATATTGATTATACTTATATAGATCTTCTCTGTTTGCTTCTCTTTGGATCCTAATCTTTGAATGGTGTTGAATATGAGGAACTTGCTGGTGGAGAGGAAATTTGTCCTAATAAAAGAGCCACGCATACTATACAAGCATTATTTCTAGTAAGTTACTAAGTTTTACTAATTTACTTCTAGTTTTTGATACTTGATTGATGTATGAAAGTCGCTTGTTGTTACCTTTTAATTAATGATATATGTCTGTAGTTTATTTATTCTTCAGTTTAGAGCACACATTCGGCTCTATTGCTTCTATTACATTGAACTTATTGCAACCTTTTGATTATATACTATACTTGATTGCATGTATTTTCTGATGTATTTTATTTATTGCTTCTTTTTAGATGCCTTCCTCTCTTGGATGGATCCACTCGTGTTTTCGGGATACTAAAGACCACTTAACAGAGGGATATATGGAAACTGGACACGTAGTATTTTACAGAAATACTAAAGCAGTACCAAAGCAGCCAATTTTAACCACCTCTCATGTTATGTTTACGAGGTTTAAATTATTCAGGTCCAACAAGAAGAAACTTTTCTCCTCAACTAGAAAAAGCGGGGGAGGCATTGAACCGGTGATGGCGGAGTTGTCACTCAATCAGACTGATTCCGGTGTTTATTAACAGATATTTGTATGCTTAATGCTGATGTATTTGATGTGTCATGTTTGCAGGTACTCAAGTTGACCAGACCATGTTTATGGAGATCCAAACCAATTTGGCAAGCAATCGCAGCCATCCAGCCTTAACTCGTGGGTACATTTTCTTGTTTCAAAGTAAACTCTTTAGGTAACTAAAGAAAGGTAGTGATTTGTTCCAAAAGGGTATATTATGCAACATCTTCATGTCTCTACAAAATGTTTTTCTACATGCGTCACACCTGCATCTTTCGTTAGTTAACTTTTCTTATAAATATTCCTTGACTTTGTCTAAAGTTTTCTATGCTTTATTTGTTATATATTGTAATCCTTGTATGGCAAGGATCATCATTTATTTATTTACATTGTGAAAATTTAACTGCTAACTATTTTTGTGTTTTAGTTGAGATGATTGCACTCGGTTTTAATTTTTGCTTAGTTTATGTAGTTTGCTGACTGAGAACGCATAAGCTGCTTAATTCGAATCGTGTAGTATGTTTCTTTAGCTCAGGAGATGCATGTTGCTCTGGTTTTATGCACCGACTTTGGTCGAATTATACTTGCTTGCATACTAAATAATTTATATGGTGCTGAATTCATGATCGTTTCACATCTCTATTCATCGATCGGGAGGGTTTTTCGGCACCATTTCACTCATATCATCAGGTTTTTTATTGTTAGGGTTTTCTCTGTTCTCTGGTCTTGTTCTCTTTTATTTATAGTTTCTAAGTGCTCATAGATTTTGCAGGTACAGAAATGTTGGACAGAAGAGGTCCTTGAACCTAAGCCATTTTGTTCTCTGGTCCTGTTCTCTTTTGTGTAATGACATATTGTTACAAAGGTTTGTCTCGTGTTACACATAATTTCAATAAGTATGAGAAAATCTTATGTATCATGTTTATCTGGTTACAGGTTTTGGTGGGGAGGTTTTGGAAAGTTTCCAATGAGTTTTTCTGTTCTAAATTCCTTGATTTTTGCGTAGTTTTTGAATCTCACACGTTATTGGATCATTAGAAACACTTTTAGTGAATGTGATGACTTTTATGAATTTTCTGCTCCAGAAAGGTATACAGATCTTCCCTGTTTCTCCAAATTGTTTGTCTGCTCAACACACCGACCCATCACATTTACATCTTCGGTTTGATGACTTCTTTTTTTATTCAAAGCTTCATTAACAATTTATTTTGAAATATTTTTGTTGTGGTAACGATTCTGAATTTTTCTAGTGGTTGCAGGTGATAAGGAAGAAGATTGGGGAGGATTTTGAGGCAAGGAGGGGAAAGCCAAAAAGTCATCGGGTAGCAATAACTATCCTTTAACTGTAGTGCATGTACACATGCTTTATTGCTTCTGTTTGTACATAATTTTATTGTAACCTTATGATTACATAACTAATTGCATTGATTTGTGATATATTTTCTTGTTTCGTTTTAGGTGTCTTCTTGGTAAAAGCTTTTGATTATATACTTTACCGCATGTTTCTGCTGGATATTTTATTGTTTCCGTTCTTCTCTTGGATGGAGCCACTCATATGTTACAAAGAAGCAATAATAGAAACACTGAACAATTAGTAAGCTTTTGTTTCTTGATTGTAATTTCATTTTCTTGATGATGAATTACATTTTGCCCTTTGATTCCAGATATGTTAGACAGAAGAAGTCCTTAAACCTAAACCATGGATTTACATCATAGCTTGGAGGAAGGTTTGTGTATTGACATTTTCTTCCAAAGGTTTGTCTTGTTTTAATAAATCCATGAAATATGAAGATTATAGTGAATATGATGACTGTTATGAATGTTGGCTGGTCCAGAAAAGTCTTCATAGTTGACTTTCCAAGAAATGTATTTCTTCAAATTGTCTGTCTACTCAACACACCGGACCATCATATTTACATCTTCTGTTTGTAAACTTTTCTTTTTCATAAAGAGATTCATTGACTTAATCATGAGTTCTCATGCACTCATATTTATACTCTTAGCCTTTTATGCCAGATCCTCATTTATTGTTGTTTATAGAAATTAAAATCACTAAATTGTCTTTAAGTGTTTTGGATCGACTTGGTTCATGTTTCTATCAAGTGCCCGTTTCTTGAGGGGTGAAATTGTCCATTTTCTGTTGTATTGATGATGCTGAAATTTTTTAGGGGTTGCAGTTGATAAGGAAGAAGACCACGGAGGATACTGAAAGCGACAAAGTCATCAGGCGGGTAGGACACTCAGTCAGGTGTGGATCAAATTTTTTATTATACTTTTAATTGTTTAATATATTTAAGTAATTTAGTTGTAGTTTTTGACAGTTGATATGCGAAAGCCTTTAGTTTTAGTGCACACATGTTTCATTGCTTCTGTTTATTATAATATTATTGTTACCCTTTAATGATAATTTATATATCCTTTAGTTTAAGTGTACCCATGCTTTACTGCTTCTGCTAATACAAAAGTTTATTACAACCTTATGATTATATACTTAATTGCATGTACTTGTGATATACTTGCTTGTTTCTTTTTAGGTATCTTATTCTCATGGATGGATCCACTCATGTTTTTGGTATGCAAATGATCAAGACATAATCACTTAACAAGTAATTTATTGTTTCAGCACACATTATTTTTTGTCGGGGGGTTTAAATCTAAGTTTGGATTAAATTTGAGATATGGTAGGAGATGATAATGGATTGAATATAACAGTATGTGTTTGAATGTGCAGGAAGGAAAACGTGGGTCTGCAGCGAGTTTGTGCCGGGATCTTTTGAAAGGAATAATTATCCTTTAGTTTTAGTGCAAACATGCTTTAATGCTTCTGTTTTACAGAATTTTACTGTAATCTTGTGATTTTATACTTAATTGCATATATTATGATATATTTCTTGTTTACTTTTAGGTATCTTTTTTTCTTGGGTGGATCCACTCGTACTTTTGTTATGCAAATGATCAGACAGAAACACTAAACAGCAAGTAAGTTATTGTTTGTGCTTACTTTATTTTTGTTGGGGAGTTTGAATCTAAGTTTGGATAAGACTTGAGATCTGGTAGGAGATAATAATGGATTTAAGATAAAATTTGTGTTTGAATGTGCAGGAAGGAAAACGTGTGTTTGCGCGAATTTGTGCTGGGAACTTCTGGAAGCAATAACCATCCTTTACTTTTAGCTGTACGCATGCTTTACCTCTTCTGTTTATAGGAAAATTATTTTGTGAAGTTATGATTATATACTTAAGCAGTTAAGCTAAGCTATGACCAAATCTACAGCATTGAATACAAATAATCTGTTGCCTATAATATAGTTGTTACTCATGTTTTGGGATACAAAAAACCTCTTAACAGAAAGATGTATTGAAACTGGACAAGTAAAAAAGGGCGTACCTGGTGCTGCAAAGAGCTCCCGCGTTTTCGCAGGGTCCAGGGAGGGTCCGTCCCATTTAAGGGAAGATGTACGCGGTCTTTCCCCCACATTTTGTGGGGAGGCCGTTTCCACGGATCGAACCTGAGACCTTCGGTCCCTTAGGAACAGCTTTTACCACTGCGCCAAGGCCCGCCCTCTGAAACTGGACAAGTATTAGACAGAAATACTAACAAGTAAGGTATTGCTTCTAGTTGCTTTACTTTTTTTCTTATTGATGGTTTAAATTCTTGATTCCATTTTTTTTAATGATGACCTGCAATTTTGCCCTTCAGGATATATTGGGCAGAAGAGGTCCATATACTTAAACGTTTTGTTACTATGTTTTGTTGCGTGTTACATATAATTTATCAAGTATGGGAAAATCTGATATATTATGTCTATTTGGTCACAGGTTTTAGTGGGGAAGGCATTTGGAAGGTATCAATGGTTATTTCAGTTCTCTGTTTATTACTTTTGGCATGGTTTTGAATCTCACATGTTATTGGTTCCTTCGAAACATGTTCATTGCTGACTTATCAGATAAAATAAATCCATAAAAATAAGATTGTATTGATTATCTTGAATTTTGACTTTCCAATGGACCACAATCCCACATATTTGTAATTGACAATAATCTTTCTTTCTTAGTCTATTAGACCGCTGATTTTGAACAAGCTATCACTAGCTAGTTTGTTAATTCCATACATTTTCAATAAAAGTAGTTTTTTTCTCTTATTAAATTATTTGCTGCTTTAATTAACTTCATTTCTTAACTGTTTCAATTAGCCCCTAAATATCTATCCTACTTGTTTATACTTTCAGTCTGTGGGAGTACATGGTCCAGCTCACGTTCTTTACATCTATGCATTCTCACCTTTCATTGTAGTGTCTATAACTTCTGTTTTCATTAGCACTATTCTTTTCTAATTAAGGTAGTGTTTTTGTTATCTGCATTAAAGTTAATTGCTGCCCCTAACTTCATTTCTTAACCATTTTACTAAGCCCCTTAATATCTAATCTACTTGTTCATACTATTCAGTCTATGGAAGTACATGGTCCATCTCACTTGCTTTACATCTATGCATTCTCACCTTTCAAGTAGTGTCTATAACTTCTGTTCTTATTAGTAATATTTTTTTTTCCAATTCAAACATCTATATGACTTCTAGACATTCACTAATTATATGACTTCTAGACATTCACTAATGCTCGTTGAAGGTGATCGGTGAGGATTTCGGCACAATATGGGGAAAGCACAAAGCCATCAGGCAGGTCGGACAATGGTTCAGGTGTGGATCCTGCAGTCTTCTATTTCAGATTTTAACTTCCGATAACCTTCATATTTTGTAAGTAATATTTGTTTATTTATGAATCATGTTAGTAGAGAGGAAATTTTCTACCAAGAGGCATACAAATGTTATTTCTTGTTAGTATGAGATTAAAATTTGTTCCCTTTAGATAATGACATTTTGTTACAAGGGTTTATTACAAATAATTTCAACAAGTATTAGAAAATCTTATGTATCATGTTTCTATGGTTACAGGTTCTGGTGGCTTTTGGAAGGTATTCCATGATTATATCAGTTTTGAGTTCATTGTTTTTTGCATAGTTTTGAGTCACGTTTTTGGTTCCTTATAACCATCTTCATTGCTTTCATGTCACATAAAATAAATATGGAAAATAAGATGCTAATGAATTTCATAAATTAATCCATGAAAATAAGATTGTGATGCATATGATGAATGCCATGAATTCTGTCTATTCCGGGAATGTCTTCATTGCTGATTTCCAAGAAGGGTATATTATGCAGCATCTTTCTGTCTCTCTGAAGTGTTTGTCTACTCCAGAGTCCAGACACCAAGGACATCACATTTTCATCTTCAGTTAGTTGACCTTTTTTAAATATTTCTTGACTTAAAATGTAAGTTCTAATGCACCGATAGTTATATAGGGCTAGCATTTTATACCAAGAATCCTCACTTATTGTTTTGGTGGGCAATTGTTGATTTAGGCTTTCCTAGACAAAATTTGGTACATTGACTAGATTCTCAAGGTTCAGTGTCAGGTATGCCAATTACTAACAGCATAAAGAAGAATCCTAGATACAGCTACTCTCTTGTTTAACACATGCTTAATTGAATACTAATCTTGCGTTTTGCAGCTTTCATCATTGCCTTCTTGTGACACATCGATTGGGTTCCCACCCCAGCTCTGAGTTAACTTTTGTTGTTAGTAGGATGGAAATCATGAAAGGGATGAGGTATGGCTGTGTGGCATGCTCTTATTTTTGTGATAACTAATGCTCTAACCTCCATGGATTAACAAGTTCCCTGACTTCTTCGGTTAGTTGACTTCTCTTAGTTTATTTTAAAAAGTTCCCTGACTTCTTCGTAAGTTTTTATGCGCTAGTTATTGACTTATTGTATACCTTGGGCTTTCTATGCCAAGGACCTTCATTGGTTATTTTTTAAGAGGTATAATCACTAACTCTTTTGAAGTTTTCTGGATCAAGTTAGGTTATGTTTCTCAATCAAATGGCCGTTCCTTGAGAGGTAAAATTGTCCATTGGATTTTAAACTTCTACAAAAAAACCAGAATAAACCAGATGGAGGTGAAGGAACACTTGAGGTAATACTGACATCAATTACATCTATATTTCTTTTTAATATTGTAACCTAATGATAATAGTCAAAATACTAATAACCTTTTGCTAAGCACACGAAAGTGATTAATGCATCAAGTTTGGAGATGGCTCCTAAACGTTCCATAAAATTATGGATACCAGACCTTGGTGAAGGATCTACTTGGCTGCTACTTCAATAGAAGGTAATACCTACAAGTATTCAATCTCTTCTTTTTTTGGATAGTTTTGACTCTAAATGATAAAAAGTCAAAATTATAATAAGTTTTTGCTTAGCACACAATAATCACTTTAAATGAACATCTAAACCCCCTGTATAAGTTAAAGAGATCACATGTAGTCAATTTAGACATGTTGAATTAATTCTTGTTTTTGTTGTTGAATTAATTCGAGGTAAAATCCCAAAGGCAAGAAAAAGGCATTTTTATGCAACATCTTTTTGTCTCACCAATTTGTTTGTCTACTCCAGTGAGATGTCATCACACTTATTACATCTTCGGTTAGTTGACTTTTCTTTTATCTTTAAATATTCGTTGACTTTATCATAAGTTTTTATGCTCTATTTATTATATATTGTTCGTGTTGTATGCTGATGATTTTCAATTGTTGTTTTCTTGAAAACTTATTAAAAAATTTCATGTGTTTTCGATTAACTGGATCGAGTTTATATCAAATGACCATTTCTTGAGTCGCAAAATTGTCTATTGGAGCTTAAGCATCCACCAAGGACAAGGATCAGAGACAGTTCTCTTATGGACTCTAGATGGTAACAAACAAACAACTCGGCCTGTACTTCAGTATGAGGTAATGTTTACAAGTACCCAATCTGGATCTCTTTTTTGATAATTTTCACTCTAAATGATAACAAATATAAATTTTACTGAGTTTTTGATAAGTTCACAAAAGTGAGTATTTTGTGAAGTTGCGATAATCATTTTAAATGAACATCTAAACACCCTCTATATGAAATAGCTTAGTGTAGTCTACTTAGAGACATTCCATTAACTCTTTTAGTTTTTTTAAAAATAATGTGAGGTGCTGAAAATTAAAAAAAAAAGTTCCCAGAGGCAACTAAAAAAGGTTGGTGTTTTTCCAGGATGGGTATACCATGCAACTTCAAAACTTCCCTGTGTCCAAATTATTTGTATACTCAAGAGAGATGCGATATTCCTTACATCTTCTGTTAGTTTAACTTTTTTTTTAAAGATTCATTGACTTCATCATTAGTTTTTATGCACTAACCATTATATACTATTAGTCTCTTATGCCAAGGAACATCTTTTTATTGTATTTCTGAAAAGATCACTGAATTGTCTTGAAGTGTTTTTAAGCAACCTGGCTTATGTTTTTATAAGGTAACTGTTTCTTGAGGGGCAAAATGGTCCGTTGGAGCATAAGATTCTACCAAGAAAATGAATTAGAATCGTTCTTGGACTTTTCTGAAAATGTGGGTGCTGAATGGTGATAATCGAACTACCCTTCCTCTACTTCAGTAAGAGGTAATGCTTTTTCTTTTGTCTTTTGGTAATTTTCTCCTTAAATAAAAGTAAAACTCAATATATGTTATTGGTAAGCTCACAAACGTTGGATCACGGTTATGTTGCCCATGTTGGGTCTATCTTTATGGGTTCGTATTGTGATACGTTCTCTATGAATGTTTGTTATCGCCACATTTATGTTTGTTTTACTAGATCGTTGATGGCGGGTATAAACCGCCTGAGGCATCGCTCGGATTGTGGGGAGATTGTTGACCCCCGCATTTTGTTTCGAAGAACCTTTGATTATCCGCCTGTTAGGCTTGGTTGGTTGGCCTATGTTGCATGGCTATGATGAGCTTAAACGCAGGTTATTTACTTTGAATCATGTGCACCTTAGGCGTGACGGATCTTGAGGATGGCGGGTTGTTACCCGCAACTCTCTGCAGTCATGATGCCCTGATTCAGTTAAGCCATTATTAACCTCGCTTTATATCTCCTTCACGTATATCCCATTCTCACTCACACACGTATATTAATTATCTTTTAAGTAGGGGTGTTTTTCGGGATTTGTAATCGAGTAGGTCCCTTGGGTTTTTTGATGTAAGAAATCAACCCGAAGACCAAACCAAATAAGTAATATATAATCAGCTTTGGGGTTGGGTTAACTGGTAATCGAGTTTATATATTAAACCATTAAGCTTTAAATTATTGTTATTTCGAATGTTTGCGTAAGTAGTATGCATGTTATCAAAATGTATATAAGATATGGCATATGTTATCAATACAAAATTTTGTTTATCATCTTGATCCGAATGTTTATGCATATTTAAGTTCACTTAATTGTGTATGTTCAAATCTTCAATTGCATCATATTTTATAATATCAAAGTTCATAGTATAAAATTGAACCATGACAATGGAAATATAAATTAAGAAAATGTCATAGAATAGTAATCAAGTCTTAAAATTTTTTAATTTGGTCACTCCTGCGTATTTTTATTAAATTAAACTACTAAACTATCAAATTGAGTTATTATTGAATTTTCTTATATTAAGAAAGTAATGGAGGGGAAGATGTGGGGACTGTAATTTTAATATATGAAATTATATTAAAAAATAAAAATAATATGTTAATTATATTAAAAAAATATCTAAAATTCTCGTTACCGTTTCAAATCAGCATAAAAAAGAAGAAAACAAAATATTTTATAATTGAAACAAAAAGGAAAACATGCTAAAAACATGTTAAAACTTATAATTAAAATAAAATATAAAAGCTGGGTGAACTAATTAGAACATTTTTTAAAATTGAGTAACATGATTGGAACACTTTTAAAAGTTAGTTATTATTTTACAAAGTTATCTTAATATAAATTTTATAAAATCATGATTTCAAAATTTAAAAAACGCTAGCATAATACACATTAATATACACACACATATGAAAAAGCTTGGAAAGTTTTAAAAACTAAGATTTGGGTTAGTCGGGATGACTGATTCTCACAAAAGCAACTCCTATACCAAACCATTTATAACTACCAGGTTCGGTTGAATGTTATAATTGGGTTGGGTTTCTCGGGTTAGTCCTTACTTGGGTTTGGGTTGATTTAATTCGGTTTTGGTATTTGAGTTCGGGTAAAAAAAACATCCCATCTTTAAGTATCAGTGACAAATATATACAAAATTAATTAATTAAACTGAAACATATAAATATTCTTTAAAGTTAGACACTATGTTTATTTAATGAAAGTAAAGACAAATGATACTCATAACTTATAACAACATTGCTATGAATATATTTTTAAGAGTGATGTAGTGAAACATTTATTTTTTTATTAGAGATTTTATGAGACATGAAGTGGTTCTTTTGCTGGTTAAAAAATATAGTTGTTCTCTGATTCAGAATCACTGGGTGGGAAATGATGAAATGATTGTCAAGTTGGTGAAAACGGCAAAATTAGGGGTTGAAAACGAGGGTTGATTACGGAGTGGGAGATAAAGCTAGAATAAAATATGACAATTCAAGAGTGCAATCAATGAAATTAGGTCGGGGAAAATGAAAACACAGGACCCCTTCCCCCGAATGGATTAAACCTGATAAAATTAGTGAAATCAAAATAAAAAATCAAAACCCACCTCGAATCAAAGTATGTCGTTTAATGATGCCATGTAAATCACTATAAACATAAGAGTGCAGGAATAACCTAATAACGGAAGTTTCATAAAAGGAGAAAACAATCTAATACTAGATAAAGATCTATCCACCTTCCACCTAGTCTCTTGAAATAATTTAGTTTTAAGTGGAGTTAATAGATAAGTATATTCATTTCAAAAACACTACCAAAATGGTTTCGTGGTGTAGTTGGTTATCACGTCAGTCTAACACACTGAAGGTCTCCGGTTCGAACCCGGGCGAAGCCATTAAATTTATTTTTATCCGTTTCAGCCTCCCCCTTTACTTTTATCTTTTTCTTACCCTCAGTCCCACATTGCTGAATTCACCACACACACATCAATAGCAGTTATCATTATGTCCACAGTTTCCCCAATTCAAATCTCACAACACTGAATCAAAGATCAAGTGATCAACCACTGAAACCATGAACAATCAGTTGGACTTAGAAGCACTGTTGCGAAAATCATGGTACCGATTACGGTTATCGGTTCGTTCGCCTTCTAGGGTTCCGACTTGGGACGCCGTCGTGCTCACGGCGGCAAGCCCCGAGCAAGCGGCACTCTATCAATGGCAGCTCAAACGAGCTGTACGGATGGGTCGGATCTCGGACTCTACTGTTACTCTTGCGGTACCCGATCCGGATGGGCAGCGGATCGGATCCGGTGCAGCAACTCTCAATGCTATTCTCGCTTTAGCTAATCATTACAAGAATTCTAAGGTATTAGTTCGTTTTCAGTTAGAAATGATCAAATGATAGTAGATCTGTTGCGGTTAGTAACTTAGTATGTGATGATTGAATGATTGAATGATTGAATGATTGATGAACTTATGGCATATGCAATTGGCGGTTTTGGTGATTTGTGTTTGACTAATGGACTCTTAGATGTTTCATGTTTATACTACTGTGCATAGTTTTAAGTTTTAACCGGTTTTTTCCAATTGCTGTTTGTAGGTATATAGGTGCATGTTATGGACATTATGCATTTTTAATAATGGCTCAGTTTTGACTTTTGTAGTAAGATTGATTTCACTGATAGTCAGTACATATTTTTGCTAAAGGAACTCTTGAATTGTTTAATTGGTAGCATAACTCTAGTACTATTGTAGATCTAAAGTGCAATTTGGTTATTGGAGGATCAAAGGTTGATAATAAGCATAAGCCGATTTTGGCTTATGTTAGGTGATCAACTGTTTAATGTTTGTGTGGTTGATACGACTAAATGCTGAATTATGTTTTGAAATTATCTTATGTGTCTGCGAATTCTGTTCATTTTCTGTCATGTTTTTAAGTGCCTTTGTGCAAGACTGTAAGGTGTTTGCACATTTCTTCGTCTTCCTTCTGTAGTTTTGTCAATCGCATTCCTGAAGTTTGAATCTTGCTACTGCATTGCAGCTGGCTTTAATGGGATAACGTTTATGCTCGGCAGGTAGCAAACGGTTGGGATGATGGATCTTATATGCCCCACGAAATCTCTGAAAATGAAGTTTCTACCTCAATGATTAACTTCTTAAGGAAAAAACATATATTACTGCTTCATGCAGGTGGTGATTCTAAGAGGGTCCCGTGGGCTAATCCCATGGGAAAAGTCTTCTTGCCACTTCCATATCTGGCAGCTGATGACCCTGATGGACCAGTACCCTTGCTATTTGACCATATACTTGCAATAGCTTCCTGTGCCAGACAAGCTTATAAAAATGAAGGTTATTTTCCTGTTTATATCAAACATTATATTTAAGAATAAATCATTGAAGCATTATTCCACTTTCTGCTTGTGTGCCACTGAATGAAGGTTATGTTCCTGGTTTGCCACTGAATCCAAAGAGGGAAAAAACAAGTTTTTATGTAGTTAAGAAAATTTCAAATAGATAAACTGCTTTTCTTTGAAATTACATGGTATACGTGCAAAGAAATAAAAAAATCATAGCTTATATGGTTCATAAGGTCAAAGATCAGGCTGTTCATTGATTATGGCACATAAATACTGTAAGAAAGCTTGTATCAATACTTCAATTGCATTAATTTAATCTATGGCTCTTTGTCATGTTTTTTGCCCTTTCATTTGATCGTGAAAAATGATTGTTTAACTTGGTAACTACTTAAATGCAGGTGGGCTGTTCATCATGACTGGTGACGTGCTTCCATGTTTTGATGCATCTGCTATGGTTCTTCTGGAAGATACATCATGCATCATCACTGTTCCCGTCACTCTTGATATTGCTTCCAATCATGGTGTTATTGTGGCATCAAGAAATGGGAATTCAGATGAAATTTTTTCTGTTAATGCTGTTGCAAATCTTCTTCAAAAACCAAGCGTACAGGAGCTTAATAAGCACCATGCAATACTTGATGACGGTAGGACATTGCTTGATACTGGTATCATAGCAGTTAGAGGTAAAGCTTGGGAAGATCTTGTTACACTTTCTTGTTTGAGCCAACCGTTGATCTCACAACTTTTGAATACTAGAAAAGAGGCAAGATTTAAACTCCTTCATTTCCATTTTTTTTAAATTTTATTTTATATCATGCTAGTGTCATAAAAGAGCTACTTTCTCAAACTTTTTATTTTATTACAATTGGACTTGTTGTGGTCAAAGTAGTCATCAACAATGGCAAAATGTTCTATTTGCTCATTCTTGAATATAGTATCCCTAAAGTGTTCCATTCGCTTTTCCAGATGAGTTTGTATGAAGATCTTGTAGCAGCTTGGGTACCAGCAAAGCATGAATGGTTAAAATCAAGACCTTTGGGTGAAGAACTTGTGAGAAGATTGGGGAGACAAACCATGTATAGCTACTGTGCTTGTACGTGAATTTAATCGTATTCCACTAAACTTTTAATATTATCATCATCGTGAATATACTTCAACAATCATGTGATCTAATGAGGAATTTCATAAAATAAAAAA
>BJCN01091842.1:0-20153 GCA_018326445.1 Flaveria brownii
CCTCATTGAGTCCTTCTAAGGGGTCTCTCATCTAACTTGCCCTTAAGATTAGTGATCTCAAGTTACTGGTCATTAGCCCTCCTTCGTAAGGAAGTCACTTGAGATTCCATGTGACTAACCTTTGATACTAAATAGGTGCATGTTTGAGTCAGTTTTTTACACCTTTAGTTTCAAACTCCCCTCATCTTCATCAGAAGAATCATGGGGGGATGAGAGAATAGGACCAAAGTTTTCTTCCTCATCACTAGTACTTTATTCTTGGCTACTGGATTTTCCCTGCGCCATGATAATTTCAGGTGAAGTGTCATGGGGCTGGGTTGCCATGGTTAAGGTCTTAATGATGTAGTTATTTTCTGAAGTGAGAGCCTCTTCCATATGGACCTCTTGAACATGTTCAGGTTGATACACCTCATTATTTTGCGGATAATATGAGCTAGACATAGGTTATGCAGAAGTACTCATCTTTCCTTGAGCAGGGGTGGAAAATAGAGACTCATGGTACTCACATCTAATTCTAGGTTGGGTATTGGTTGGTTAAGGTTTAAAGGTTGGGGATGGTAACTTTCTCCTGAAGGTTGTTCACTCGAGTTTTGAGACTCTAAGTGAAGTCTTAAGGATATTGGGGTTATGAGCTTATCTGGTTGAGTATGAGGAACCTTATTACTGATCCTTTATGAGATGGGAGTGGTTTGCTCCTTAGGGGAAGTGGGAGCTCCAGTATCCACTTCCTCCTACATGGGTGAGGATATGGGGACCTGCACAAGATGAGTAGCTTGTATAGGGGTTCGTTTGGATTTTCTTGTGAATGTGATGGTTATATGAGGCTTTGTGGATTGTTAAGAACTAGAAGGTCTAGGTTCAACACTAACTGGTGCTACTAGGTTGTCACCTTAATCAATGAGCTCTAATATGTTTAGGACAAAGGATGTTTCTACCTCTGAGAAGCCCATAGTAGGCTTTCTCATAGTCTTGAAGATGTCGGGCTTCATCTGTCATATTTTTAGAACATTACCAGTTCCCCTTAACTGTGAGCCTAGTTCACAGTTAACAATATGCTGGACATATCTAGGGAACATGTAATATTCTAAGAAGTTCAAGTTATCAAGTAAATTAGTATAAACAAATTAAGAAATACCTGAACTTGAACCCCTGAACCATCCCATGAACTATATAGGGAAAGGTCTTTAAGAATTTGGTCCCATCCTCCATGCTTGTTAGATAGATAGTGGATGACTACATGGAATAGGTACTTCTGTTGTGAGGAGACCTTTCCTTTCCTGAACGTTCTTACAGAGTAAATCTGGTTGGTTTCTTCTATCAAGGTTGTGCATTTTATGTAGCTTTATGGTGAAGGAAGATAAGACAGGGTTGTTTGTGGGTGAATTTAGGTTAGAGAATTTTATAGATGAAGAGGATAATAAAAGAGAAGAAACCGTTGAGTGTATATATATGAAATAGATTTGAGACAAAGTTAATGAAAAATGATAAACTTTAAAATTTGGATGTCGGTCCCACCTCTAAAAAAGGTGCCTAAATAGGTAGTTTCCTTGGATGTCGAAAATCTTCCAAAGGTAATTTGTCTTCGGAAGTTCCATAAAAAACTCCGATACCAATTTGACTTCGGAAGATATTCCTGATATTTATGGAAATTTGCTTTGGAAGAAAAATACTTAGAGTATTTTTACTTCTGAGACAAATTTTGTTTCGGAAAAAATTAACACTTAGAATTTTTATTCATAAGAAAATAAATCTTTCGAGGTTTAATTGCTTTCGGAAGAAAATTATCCTTCAAAAACATATAAATACGTAGAAACATATTTATGTTTTGAAAGATATATTAAAATTTATTCCGAAGGTAAATTTCTTATAAGTAGTTTATCTGATTTGAAGACTTAATGTTCTTCCGAAGGCAACTTAATGTCTTTCGAGAGAAAATATGTCTAAAATTTCCAAAATTATAAGGAATATCATTTGAAAAATTTTCTTTCAAAGTAAACTGGGCTTACGTAGGTGATAATATAGGCAACTTAGGACACATGTTTTAGAAATAGTCTTGAGTTAATAAAATCTACTCAAAGTTAATCATCCCAATAGCTTATACTAGATATTTAAATCTCTATTCATCAAAAGCATTTATGAACAGATCAGCATATTGTATATTTGTATTAACTTTGACTAGTTTTATCAATCCATTTTTAAAATTATCTCAAATTAAATGATACCTGATATTGATGTGTTTTGTCCTTAAGTGTTGCACAAGATTCTCTATGATATAGATAACACTATTGTTGTCTATGTGGATTGGAGTCTCCTAAAGTTGAATCCATAGTCCAGTATCTAATTTTGAATCCAAAACACTAGAGCATAGCATCTAGCAGCAATAACGTATTCAGCTTCAGCAGTTGATACAGACACACAGGATTGTTTCTTGCATTACCATGAGACTGTCATTCCAATAAGGAATTGACATCCCCCAGACGTAGACTTTGTAGTCATGTTATAACCACCATATTCACTATCTGTATAGGCATACAGATTGAAGTCTGAATTCTTTAGATACCAAAGGCTTTGTTTAGGAGCACCTTTGAGATATCTAAGAATTCTCTTAACAGTAACCAGGTGTGACATCTTGGGGTTGGCTTGATATCTTGCACATATACATGTAAAAACATGATATCAGGCCTACTGGATGTGAGTTACATAAGAGACCCAATCATAGCTCTATGGAGATGTTCATCTACACACTCCCCATGAAGATCAGGTCCAAAGGAGTGGTTTCTTGCTATAAGTGTCTTTGCAACCTGACTAGGTCCGAGAATAAGATTCTCTGTTGATGTAATGTCAACAAGGATCGAGTATATGATTGAGTCAATGATTATGTAGCGGAAATACAAAATCAAAGAACAATAAAAACTGAAAATATACTCATAAATGCTTTGTATATTGATTGGTGAACAAACAAGTTACAAATGGTGATAGGGTTTTCAGAATAGTGATGGATATTCTGTTCTATTTATAGGCTGACATAAAGCCTATATAAAAAGACTGATATCCCTTATGCATTGAACGATGAGTGGTAAGCTCAAGTTCTAGGTATCTTACAATGAAAAACATACATATGATGGATATTCTGTTCTATTTATAGGATGACATAAATCCTATATAAAAAGACTGAACTACCCTAATAAATACATCAAAATACTAGTCTAAGTACAAAAGTCTTCATCAACATTTATGATTTTTCTTTTCTTGTCTAGGGGATTTTGGGAAGTTTTGTCTTTCCATATGCAAATTGCTTTTAATGAGTCGAAGTTATTAGTTCTTTTCAAGATCTTTAGATTCTCTTCAAACTCATATCCCATATCCATTGCACAATGAGTGATAAGCTCAAGTTCAACTAGTTTCTTGAGATCATGGATTTGCAGGGAGTTCACCAGAGAAGAGTACTCTATGAAAAATTGCACTAACCCTGAGATTCTTTTGATCTTGAACATATTTTAGTCACTGTCATACTTCCAGGCAATTGTCTTTACATAAGTCTTTCCCTCTAGAGTAAACACACCTTGTATCATCTCTGAAGTGGTCAAACCCTCTTGAAGTTTTAAATGAGAGGGTTCAATGAACCATTCATGATTTTTGTTGAGGATGGGTGCCAAGACATCATGGTCTTTGGTTATGAGCTGGACATCTTGAGTAGACAACTTAGATCTGGGTTTTCTTCCTACAAGCTCGTCTTCTACCTTGTTCATCCATTCTTTCTTTTCATTTATCATTTGAACGATTGGAGCTTGAGGAGCTTCAGACTGTCTTGTGAGTGTAATGGAGAATATTATAGGAGATTTGACTGATTGTCTTTCATATTAAGTCACATGTGTAGGATCAAGAAGTTGATTCATTTTTCTTACTTCTTCCACCATTGACTCAAAAGTCATCACTAACACTCCATCAGCATCATATCCAAGATTGATCAGAAACATGGCATTGGTCATTAGATCGTTAGTTTGTGCCTTTTCCACCATCTCCTCAACTGAAGATTCCACCTTCATTTGTCTGTCTTTAATCACAGGTTCGCCAACCTAGTATCCTTCTTCTATTTATCCTTCTTCTAAATCAATGATATCAGTCATCTCCTTTAATTATGCCCGCTGATTTCTTCTTTAGCTTTGTTGAGGGAAGCCTTGAGTTCTATTTCATTGTCTTTCTTGTTCTTTCCAGCCTCATGTCTTTCTTTGAGTTCTTTGATCTCCATTTATTTTTCATCCAAATCTTGAAGTCTATCCTGA
The DNA here is from genome assembly GCA_018326445.1 of Flaveria brownii. NCBI lineage: Eukaryota > Viridiplantae > Streptophyta > Magnoliopsida > Asterales > Asteraceae > Flaveria > Flaveria brownii. The sequence goes on from BJCN01091842.1 coordinate 4,284, forward strand.
ATATACCAGATCTTCAAGTCAGTAGCTTTTCCATCCTTTCAGCTTTCAGCAATAGCTCATTGATCATTTCATCCTTCCTACCAGGTTTGTTGGTTCATGATTCTGTACAACTTTCAAAAGGACCTGCCTCGGATTGGGCTTGTCTCACTGGCATTATCATGGTATGACCCTCCTCATCTGAAGATGATTTGGAGTCATCTGAAGAGCTGGTAGATTCACCAGACTCTACAAATTTAGTTGTAGTTGGAGAAGTGTGAGGTGGGGAAAAGTGAGCTGGAGACATATATGGAGACTGAATAGGTGATGGTCTGAATAGAGAAGCAGTTTCAACTTCTTGAACATAAGGTCCTATGTGAAGGTCACCACCTACATCAACATGTGATGACACAGGCCATTATTCATCTTATGCTTTTTCTTCATGCTCATCAACAGGTTTTTTTTATCATGAGCAGCTTGTTCTTCTTCTTCTTGAGCTTGCTCCTCAGCTGGAGCTATATCTTCTTGTTCTTCTTGGTAATTGATCTGCTTTAACATCCAAGGAATCAATGGAAAGAAAGTTCCACTATAAAAATTCCTTGGATCCATTTTATTGATGTACTTATAGGACTTGGCATTGTAATAGGTGTTGTCCATTACAGTTCGTAAAGGTACCAGCTGGGGAAATGCTTCATTGATGAGGCATTGTAGAAATCTTGGATACATAAGGAACATGTGTCTTCTTCCTTATTTTATGTTAGATAACAACCAATTGAACACATAGGCAGACATGTTGAATCACTTATTAGTGCGCAAAGTACATATAGCAGATGATGTAGTAGCAGGGATATCATTCCATCCTGTCTTTCTTTTGGATAGATAGTGTTGTAATAAGTGTATCAAGAATCTCCACTGCAAGTCCACCAATCCTTTGACTATTATTTTTCCTTCATATCCTCCTTCATACCCAATGTTGGTGAAGAAGGTCATGATCTCCTTATCTTCAAGTTCTTGAGGAGTGTCAACATCATCACCAAACTGTAGAAAATGTCTCACAGTTTGTTTAGTGATGGAAAGGGTGAGATCATTGGTTATTCTTCCAAATAAAGTCTTGATGCCATCAATCTCTTTAACTTCAATAGTACTCCAAAATGATCTTATGAAGTTCTCATAGATGACATGTCTCATAGTAATAGCTTGAGCAACTCTTGTAGTGGATATAAATCTGATCATGTCTCTGAGTCCTTCAGCTTCAGGGACATTAAAATCAAGAAATCCACTGACATTATAGAGTTTACTCCATGTGAGATTTGCCATTAGCTTCTGCACAAGATACATATGAGTTAGTACTTGACAATCAATCATTAATTACACTAGTAAAAACAAGTTGATTGTTTCAATTGTGACTTTGTTTGGTCAAAGTTAAATAATCATGGGTACTGTTTCATAGCAATTTGACCTAACTTGATTTTACAATGCATGAACCTTTTTATTATGATTTGCCTTTGATTTCGATGATAATTTTCCATTTAAAGTCTATTTTAATATTCAAACTTAGGTTTTGAAGTCGATATTTTCTATGTGTTGATCCCCTTTTCATGCGGCAATCTTAAGGTTTTGAAAATCACTTGTTCATGTTAATTTTCATAATCATTTGTCATTCAACTCAGAAATGTCTATCAATCCTTAGTTTAATGAAGATTTTGTGAATCTTTCTTTATGTTAGGGTTCTGAGTTCATCATGTGTTTGACGGGTAACTCTTAGATATTACTGAAAATCATCTTGTTTTGATACTACGATTGTTGAGAATCGAAATAAAGGCAATGTGATGTTTGAATAACACTGAAATCAGAATGATGTTGATGATTTTGATGATGAATAAAGAAGAGTAGTGAGTTTTTCGCTCATCGCACTATTAGAGTCTCTTAAATTTGAAAAGTATTAAATGAACTTAGTTGATTTATTTAAATAGTCAATTTTAATTTCTTTTGCAAATTCTACAAGTTTTAAAACAAATGTAGGCGACCATTGTAGCAAATACGAAAGATTTAATCTGTCAGCATTTGTTTACTGTAACAAATGCGGAAGAGTAAACTTGGGCAGCATTTGATCTCACCATCAGACCTGCTTTCAATAGTGGTTTTCAATGGTACTTCAGCATTTCCAATCACTTTGAATCTTTGTGGAATGAATTTCACAAATGGAATAATGGCTTTGACATGACTATTTTGATAGTTGTTGTTGTTTCTACGGGGTGCATTGTAGTCCCTTAAGAAGTGACCAGTAACGCCACAGTTGAAACACTTTACCTTGGATTTGTCATAACCAAGCTTAGTGTTCTCATTCAAGCATAGCTTTTTCCCTTTGTGGAAGAATTTCTTTTCTCTCATAGCAATCATGGCCATTTGACATTGTAAATCCATTTCTTCAACATCATCAGGACCCATTTCTTACAGATCTTCCTGAATTAAATGAGCTAAAGCAAGTCTTCCTCCCAAGTATGCCTCAAAACTTGCAACAAATACATTATAAGTTGTGTTTTGTTCTTTAGACTTCTGATCAAAAGGCATGCAAGTGGGTGTGGATGTGGATGGATTGGGAGATGGTTGTTTATGTTGTTAAGATGATATAATGAATCCAGTGGTTCTAGATTGATCTCAGGAGGACAAAAAATTATCCTCTTCAGTAATGAAGGCATTTTTTACAGAATGAGTTTCTGATGGGAATTTGTATGCCTCGATAACTTGAGGTCCACTCAAGTTTCTGCTTCTTTCATCCAACTCAAGAGCTTCAATTTTTTCTATCATGATGTCTAAGCTTGTGCTCTCCAAATCAAGTGTATTTTTAGAATGGTCACATTCTGCTTCCAGCTCTCAGATAGACTGCGAAGCATTTTTTTGTTCATTGTTTTCTCCTTGTAAGTGACCCCCCATTATCTCTAGATCATTTATTAGTTGGGCAAATCTATGAAGTTGTTTTGAAATCGATTCTCCTTTGGTGTTATGGAAGGTTTCATATTGATTAATCAGCTTGTATTTGTTAATCTCAGTCATCTCACTGCTTCCTTCATCCATGATCTTTAGTGCATCCCATACACATTTTGCTATGTTGTATTTTTCTAATTTTTTGATGACATCTATCTTTATAGCTTGAGTTAGAATGGAGTAGTCCTTAAGATCAATCTTAATCTTCTTATAATCATCATTATCAAGATTAAGATTTGGATCCGTAATAGGGATTCTGACTGTCTTGTATTGAGTAGCTTGGTTAGCATTTAGTATCACTGGAATGTAACGCCCTTTGCATATTGATATCCATAATCTTGACCTACACCTTTAATATAGTTTCTAAACAAGATTTTCCATTGCCTAAACTTATATTTGTGTTTAAGCATTGGAGGTTTAGAAGCATGACCTTGTTCAGCAAAGTTAATAGAATCCATGGTTAATAAACTGATTTTAGAAAGTTTGAGAATGGTTTAGATTGATTTTATGTCCAAAAGTTCAAATAGTCCACAGTTTCAGTATATTCTATGAGTTCTATGAACAGTACTAGTCAGTAGGGTTTTCTTGAACAACAACAGTTATATTTTGATTCTGTTTTTGTTAATTTTATGTAATTTTTGTTACTTTCATTCACAAATATGAAGTTTACTGAAGAGTTTCAGTTGGTTCTAGTTGGAGATTAGTGAAAGATGGTGAAGTTTTTCATTATATTCAGTTGTATACTCATTAACAACCGAGACTTGTTAATAAGCAACTCAATCACTAGATCAATTGATTTTCAACCAAGATCTGAGCAGATCTTAGGATGAATATGAGAGCCAAAGCTCTGATACCAATTGACTAGGTCCGAAAATGAGATTCTCTATTGATATGATGTCAACAAGGACCGAATATGATGATTTAGTCAATGACTATGTAGTGGAAATACAAAATCAAAGAATAATAAATGCTGAAAATATACTCATAAATGCCTTTGTATATTGATTCATGAACAAGAAAGTTATAGATGGTTATAGAGTTTTCACAATAGTGATATGACAACCTCAGAACCTCGTAACTTGAGTGCTGAAAAAATTACATATGATGGATATTTTGTACTATTTATAGGCTGAAATAAAGCCTGTACAAAAAGACTAAACTACCCTGATAAATAAAACAAAATACTAGTCTAAGTACAAAAGTATTCATTAGCATTTGTGATTGAACATCTGCATTAACTAATGCGGATGCCTTGGGCTTCATCAACATATCTTGTTTTGTCTTTAGCATTAAGTGTTTGGTTATCAGCATTGACAAATGCGGATGAACAAACACTTGTCTTCATTTTTTTGTGTATCCGTATTAGTTAATGCGGAAGAACAAAAGTGCATCTGCATTTGTGTTGTCTATCCATATTTATACATGTGAAAGAACAAATACCTGTCAGTATTTGTTCTTTGGTCATCCGGATACACAAATGCGGATAGCCAACACAACCTTCTGATCTTCACTCGCATTTCTTCTTGGACTTATGGGATTTTGCCAAAAGAACAACCATCAACCACCACTTGAATTAGCATGTATGATCCTTTCAGGCTCCAACACAATCTTACATTCTGTCATGTTGAATCTTGTAAGTATGTCTTGTACATCCTGTGACTGGCTTATGAAGATGCCATTGTCAACCTACTTCATTTGAATTCATAAAAAGAAATTGAGTTCCACAATGCACTCATTTCAAATCTATTCTTTATCAGCTTCTTAAAGTCTTTGAGGAGCTTTAGATTAGTCACCCAAAGATAATGTCATCTACATAAAGTTGAACTAACATGAAGTCATTTCCTATTCCTTTGATGAAGAGTGTTCCATCTATAGTACCTATCTTGTTTCCATACTGACAGAGGCACTGAGATGGTGTCTCATACCACTTTGTTGGAGCTTGGTGTAGCCCATAAAGAGCTTTATCAAGCTTGCAAGCATAATACGACGATCTGGGTCTGCAAAGCTAGGTGCTTGTTTGACATACACGTTCTCATCTATCAACCCATATAGAAAAGCACACTTGACATCAAGTTGGTAGACCTTGAAATCTTTGGTTGCAGCAAAAGAAAGGAATATCTTAACAGCTTCAAGTCTTGCCACTAGAGCAAACACATTCGTGTAATCAATCCCCTATTCTTGTGTATACCCTTGAACAATTTGTTTAACCTTATTCTTGATGACAAGTCCTTGAAAAATTTGTCTAACCTATGGTGGTCTTCCTTGAAGGAAGAGGAAATAGGTTCCAAACCTTTTGTCTTTACAATTCAAGCAGCTCCTCCAGTATTGCTTCAATCCAACTTCCATCATTCAAAGCCTCATGATGTTTGTATGGGGTGTGTGTAACCTTTATCTAAAGGTTGATGCAATCAAAGGCTTCCTGCATGCATGCACTCAATACCAAGTAGAAGTTGCTCTGGAAGTTTTATACTTAGAAAAAGAATTATTATAAAATCTTCCAAAGCCAAAGTTGCTCTAGAAGCTTTATACTCTGCACAAGAATTATTCGAAGTATAAAATCTTCCGAAGCCAAAGTTGCTCCGGAAGTTTTATACTCTGCAAACGAATTATTCCAAGTACAAAATCTTACAAAGCCAAAGACCAAATCTTCCAAAGCCGAAGATGAAAGTCTTCTGTAGCTTCAAAGACAAAGTCTTCCGAAGCCAAATGAAGTGAAGACTGATTTCTTCTGAAGACAGAGAAGAACATGCTTTTCTTTGATGTACTTTTGCATAAAGCTGACCTACTTTCCGTTCCAACTCTGAAGACTCACCAACTTGTATGAGTTGGTAAAAAGGTCCATGCTTTTGCAACTGTACATTAAGGTCTTGAGTCTGTAGCTTTCTACTTTATGTACTTTTATCCTTTTCTAATATATAAGGATGTGAGCTCTGGCATGTCATAGTCACTAGTTAAAAGGCAATCTGCCTTCTGACTCTACATTGATTTTCTTGTCTTTCAATGTTCCAACTGGTTTTCCAAGTATAGCCGGTTTAGGATGTAGTATAAAGTATTTCAGGGTCTTGTATTTTATAAAACAACTTATGCATTGTAACACTTGTAAGAGAACTTAAGATTAGTATACAACATTCTTGAAAATCATATATATTGTTCTTGAGTTCTGTCTCACTGTTACTTGTGTTCTTTGCATCTTGTTCGTAAATCCAGATCGCAATTTGAAGTGTGAAGTGTTCTAACATTCTCCTTATTATGAGACTGATTGTATTGACCATCTCTTAACTGGTCCTGCAGCGCGACTTATGGATTTGGAGTTGCGGAATCATAACAAGTTGATTGGAAAAATCCAAATTTGTGAAGTTTAGATCTGGAAATGAAGTATCACCCACCATATCATCACACTTATCAAGAGAAGCCTGATCCAATGAGTGTGTTGCATCATAGATAATGTTTTCCATAAAGTGGTTAATAACATCAAGAAATTCTTGATCACTGTCACCATTATCATTTCCTCCTACATTTGAAGCTCCTTCATTTGAGTTCTATGCCTCTAAGATAGAATTTGTAGGCACCTCAGATGTATCTGCTGAATTTGTCATGGTTGTGCTAATAGGAACTCCTTCTTAGTTACCAATGGAGCTAAAGTAGTGTTCTTCCTTGGTCTTCTCAGCTTAAATCTTAAGTTAGGATCTCCTGTTGATAAGTTACCTGTTGATCCTGAAATATTCACACATGATTTGTTAAAATAGTTATTAACTAAATCAAGATCAAACAACCAATCAGGATCAGAACCTTTCATACTAGGAGTGTGCTCATTGAAAGTCATAGTAGCTGATGACTCTTCAACTACACTAGTTCTGATATTGTATACTCTATAAGCCTTAGCTTAGGAAGTGTATCAAATAAAAGTGTCCATCATCTGATTTCTCATCAAATTTGGCTACTTGATCTTTGGTATTCAAGATGGTGCAAGGATATCCAAATGATTTGAAGAAACCAATAAAAGGTCTCCTTTTATGCCACAACTCATAAGGAGTCTTACCATAAGTCTTAACTACTAAAAATCTATTTCGCACATAGCAGGCAGTATTGACTACCTCTACCCAGAAGGTGATGGGCAGTTTAGAGTCTGAAAACATGGTTCTTACAGCTTCTTATAAGTGTCATGTTTCTCCTCTCAGCAACACCATTTTGCTGAGGAGTCCTGGGACCACTATATTGTCTTGTAATACCCTTTTCATCACAAAATGTGTTAAGAATTTGATTCTTGAATTTAGTTCCTTTATCACTGCTTATGGTCTTAACCTTGTGATCACATTGATTCTCAATTTTTAGAATGAAGTTATTCAAGATATCAAGAGTCTCATCCTTAGTTCTAAGGAAAAAACCCAAATGAATCTTGCCAAATCATCTGTGATCACTAAATATAATAAGGTCCTTCCTAGACTGACTGCACTAGTAGGGCCAAAGAGATTCATGTGTAATAAGTGTAGGAGAGTAGTGATAGAGCTTTTTTCATTTGACTTGTGAGACACCATGTGTTCCTTCCCTTTCAGGCATGCAACATAGTGATGATCACTTGTAAACTCTTTCTTTAGTATTCCATTTTCCAAATCATTTTTATTAATTTGTTCATGTTTTTAAAGTTTACATGGCATATATTTTTTATGCCAATGGAAAGACTCATCACTATTTACTTTAGATAGAAATCAAGAAACTTCTCCTGAGGGGGTGTTTCTTGCAAATCCATCTTGTACATGTTTGTTTTCCTGGGGGCTCTGAGCAAGATATGCTCTTGAGGAATGATCACCCTAGGCTTTAGAACAATGCACTCATGCTCAGTGAAGAGCATGTTGTGTCTCTGATCACAAAATTAGGATACACTCAGTAAATTGTACCTAAGCTTCTTAATAAAATTTACCTTTTCAATGTTAAGCTTACCATTTATGACCCTACTCCTTCCCGTGATGCAACCACCTTCATCTCCTCCAAAAGCAACTAGTCTCCATCAATTTTCTCAAAGTATTAAAGAAAAGAGTATTGCTTGTTATGTGTCTGGAACAACCACTATGAATGATCCGTACATTCTTCTTAGCGTTTAGTTGTTCCTACATAAAAAGAGAAGGTTAGTTACATTTGGAAACCCAAGATTCATTGGTATTGGGCTTGTTAAAATGGACTGAAAACAATGCAACAGTGATTATATTAAGACTTTGAGGATCATCAGCTATTGTTGATGAAGAAATTTTAGTCACATGGTCTTCCTTTATCTTCCACGCCATATTTGGAAGATTAGACTTGACCTTCAACCCTTAGGACGTTTTAACAACTTCTAAAGTTTTGGATACTATGCCTTTGGAAGATATTGCCTTCACTGCAACAAGCTTTTGTGCTTCAAAAGCATTCCTTTCTTCCAAGACCAAATTTTCTTCCGAAGGAAAGTTTTCACTTTTCTTCATTTCCACTTTAGAACTTCCAGAAGGAAAAGATTTTCCTTCTGAAGCTTTCTTCTTCTTCTTCTCAAAACTCTTTTTCTTAGTCATGTGAATAGTACTTTTGGGATTGTAGATACAATCCTTAGCAAGATGAGAAGTGAACCACACATGATATAATCAACTGGCTTCCTTATGAGAGTTTTCCTTTAAGTAGAAGACTGAGTTTGATCACTTTCCATCTCCATCTTCATCTTCTCAGATGATGCAACAAGCTTCTTAGTGAGAGGCTTGCTCTTAGAGCTGGATGATTCAGGTTATGTACAGGGGTACACAACTAATAAACCTTTTTGTCTTTACAAGGATGAGTTGGACATGAACTAGAACTCTGACACTAAAGTTTATAGTTGAGTCCTCAGGATTTACCACTTCAAATTCTATAGAGATAAATACTTGTTTATGCTTTTAGTTAAAATTCGTCTTGATCTCTTGAGCCTTATTTGATCTTCTTTTGGTTGCCCTAATCAAGTTCTTTCTCTTAGACTTTATCATCCATGGTTCTTTCCTATCCTCAGGAGAATAGTGACCCTTCTTAGGATGATCTTCTTCACTCATCTTAGATCCATCCTTCAGTATCTCCCCTTCATCCTCTTCTTTAATGGAGTCTCTAAGGTGAAGCTCATCTTGACAAGTTTCACACCTAGGAAATCTTTCAAATTGTAGAGTGTGTGGAGAAGCTATCTCAGTAGATCCCAATCCCTGTTTGTTCAGATAACACACTTTTGCATTCAAGGATAAGGATATCATGTTATTAAAGGTCTTATCTTCAAAAACACGTTTTTCTGCCCCGCCTTTGCTCATCACTAGCATTTAGTTAACTTAATGATAAGATCTTTGATTTGACTCCTGTAGTTGGTGTGTTCAGGCTTAAGAGTTGAAATGGTTTTCTCTAGATCTTTTATTTTAAGTTTATAATCATTTTCAGCTCTTTCAAAATCAACTTTTAAGATGTTTAGACTTAATGTCAGATCTCCTCTCTATTTTAATATACCTATATCTGTTAACTTTAGCAATGCACTCTGGGGTACAAACATGTCCTAATACCATCGCTTCTTCATGATCAACCATCAGTGCTTGGTTTGGATATGCATCTTCAACCTAGAAACTCCAATCAAAGCCTCCTTCTTTATAAGCAATTGCAGCTTGCTGGTTGGTCTTCTCAGTGTGTAGAGCTCCATCAGTGTAGTTTGGTCTAGGTTGTGCTTGGCCATTATTTGTTCTTGGTGCCTTGCACTCCCTAGCAAAGTGTCTCATTTGGTTACAGTTATAACACTTTACCTTACATTTGTCCAACCCAAACTTTGCACCGGATACATTACTGGAAAACTTTCTCCTTGTCCTCTAATAGAACTTTTTGGCTCTATGAGTGAGAAGATCCACCTGTTGGATTATCTCCATGTACTTCAGATCATCTGGATGGATGCAGTCTAAGTCTTCATAGGTGAAAAGGAAGTTGCCACTACTTTCATCAGCAGACACAAAGTGTTGGAGCTGTATAAGATAGTCTATATTATGAATACAGTCAAAATCTACAAAAGTCAACATCACTGTCAAAGCCAACATAAAAGTCAAACCCGACACGCTCGAGACGAAGAATCGAGACGAGACGTTGAAGATTTAGATGACTTGGAGTTTTATTATAATGACTATATTTTGTGTGAACAAAATATATTTTACCTTGTTTTAGTCATTTTTATGTTTTATATGTAATTTCCATTAATTGGCCTAAGTATAGGGAGTTAAGTGCAATTAGTGAATATTATATTCACTATAAATAGTCTAATTGTAATGAGGATTAGGTTAATGGTTGAATGACTAATTGATTGAGGGATTTACTTGTGAACATATTTTGCAATCTAATTTCAAGATCAAAGGGATTTTATTGTATTCATCATTGTTTGATCTATAATATTCATGTTATTTGATTCAAGTGTGTTCAACCTGGGATAACAATTTGGTATCAGAGCCATATTGAATCAAATTCATTAAAGATTTGAAGATTATTGAAGTTGTTTATCAGATTTGTAGAGAGAGAAATTGGGGTTTTAGAGAGAGAAAATAGATCTGGTAGGTTTTCTAGAGAGAGAAACCAGATCTAAGTCTTAATTTCATCAGATCTACAACAATCTACTACAAATTTGAAGATATACAACATAAATTTCTGATCTACAACATATTTTATACAAGAAATCGAAAGAAAAATTCAGATTTGAAGAAGTTTCTCTCACACACACTAATGTGTGTTCTTAGTGTTCTTGAGGATCTTCAAATCTTAAAATCATCAAGCTGTGAAATTAATACCCAACTGAACAAAAGTTCACATTTTGTAGCAGAAATTTCAGCGAAAATACTGTCAAAATCATCAGCGAATCTAAGAACCAACCTGCGAATTTAATAATTTTTTTTCAGCGAAATTTAAAATAATCTGCGAAAATGAAACTTCAAACTGCGAATTTAAAAAATTCCCAGCGAAATTAATATTCCTTCAAACTGTGAATTTAACAAAATTTCAGCGAAATTAAAAAAAAACACTTTCTACGAAACTATATAGCGAAATTCAACTAACTGACTGGATTTAAAAAGAGAAGCAAAAGTAGGTCTCACAAGTTTAGTGATCTGAGCAGCATGAGGTCTCACACACTTGATCTTCTCATCAAAACTGAGTTGTCTAGACAACATGTCCGGTTCCCTTTCTGCTTGAAGATTTTCCCCAAGCTCGAAGACTTCAGATTGTTGACCATCTACACATCGCCACCACCGATTCAAAGCAACCAACCTGCCTAATCCACCCGAAACCACCAGCACCAGCTCTAACCGACCACCATCCAGTGTCTTCTTTGTCCCTTTAAACCACCAGCCTCTTACTACACTTATCACCGGAAACCCAACCACACCATCACCATGACCACCACCACCATGACCACCACCACCATGACCATCAATACCACATCTCCACCCGCAGCCCCCTCACCCGACAAACCCAATCTCATCCGCTACTAACCCTCGATCACAATCCCTTGCGGACACATCACCCAAGCCACTTGCGACCGCGACCCCCATATCACCACTGTCACTTCTCCGGTCGACCACCTTCGCCTTAACCTCCACCGTGAACCCAACATCCAGTGCCACTACCGCGACCACTGCACTTCTCCCCATCCTAACCCCCGGTTGCATCAGTGACCTGCAACTGCTCGCGCAACCATCGCCTTACCACCTGCACCCTCTTCACCAAAACCCTACCTGTCGCAACCTACCACCGTCACCATCATCAGATCTATGACCTAATTGGACCACATCAAACCACCATAAATATTGAACCAAAAAGAAAAGAGGAAGAAGAAGGAGGGATGAGAGAAGAAGAAGGAGGAGAACATACTGAAATCGGGATTGAAGCTTCAGAAGATCATGAATCCGATGGCTTTAAAGAAGATCATGAAATCGAAGCAGAAGAAGTTCTTGAAAATGGTTCCTGATGATTTTGTTAAGAAGTAGGGTTTGCTTCTTGTTCTAATTATGAGGATTTGGAAACTTGTGAAGTGAAAGGGATTCTTGTGGAGAAAGTGATAGAAATGTTCGACAATGATAATGTTGAAGGTGTTAAACTGTTGTCTTCAAAGTGTTAAAGTGTTAGGGTCAGAGATTTGGTTGTGGGCTTTTCGTCATTGGGCTTGGTTTTCTAAAATAATTTTGGACTAACAATTTAGTAATAATTTCGTATTGGGCTTGTTAAAAATGATGTGTGAGCTAATAAAAAAAATCCAAAAAAATTGACTAGTCGGGATTATTGATTTCATCCCGATGAAGAAATCTTCAACGATTTTAAAAGATTTATAAAAAGAACAAGCTGACCTGGTAACTTGACCCCAGTTGCTAAGATTGTATAGAGTGACATTTAAAAAAAATTATTTTTCCTAGGGGAGAATTATTTTATAATTTTTAGGAAAAATACTTTTAGGATGTTTAATTGTTCAAATGTTTTAACAAAATGACATCTTTAGAAGACTTTAAATCTGATAATCTCACAATGACAACAAGCCGGTTTGACTCTTTTGCAGCAATCAAGAAAGAAAAATTGTCAGATTTGATTGATCGATTCTTAAAGGTGGCAAATAATCTAAAGAAGCATGTTCCAGATCTCAGTAATCATGAACAAATTCAAAAGCTTCTTGACCCGCTTCCGTCTGCATGGAATCATCATGTTAAAACGCTGAAGCAAGAAAGAGGTTATGTCGACACAAAACTTATGGATATGATCAACAGACTAAAATCTCTCGAGCTGGATATCCAAAGGAACGAATTTCAGCAAGTCGTGTTCCCACATCAAACCCATGAGCTTAATACTGAACTTGTTTCTTCTGTAACAACCATAATTGATTACAAAACATAGATGATGGAAAAGTTGAAGTTATTGAGAACTGATTTGGATTTAAATATTGAATTCAGAGAAACCATTAAAGAGAACTATGAAGATTTGAGAGTTGAGAATGACAGTAAACCAGAGTCTGTGAGAACCAATGATGATAAGGATGGAAAACCTGATAAAAGAGAGAAAGAATCTGAGGCTGACAAGATGCTGAAGGTCAAAGAAGAGGAACAACAAATAATCACAAGGGTTTGCAACTGTGAAAAGAGCTTAGCTGTAGAACGAACTATCATGGGTCTTCCTTATAAGACTGTTCAGGATATGTGTTCTTCTTCTTGCAAAATTTGATTATTTTGGATTTATAAGGCAAGCAGATTGTTATTGGAAAATGAAAAGGAATTAAAAAATAATCCATCAGGAATTAAAGAAAAATGAAATTGTCGTTTGAAGAAAACTTAATGAAGCATTGGCTGAAAATGATCTTTTAAGAAGAACCATTTTGGAGCATAACGTTGAAATTAATATTTTGAGAGAAAGGGCTGTTTTAGCTCAATTTGAAATGACAAAGCTTCAAACAAAGCTTGATAAATGGACCCTTTCACACATGAAAAAGGATGAGCTTATTGCTAAACAACAAGGGGCATGGGTAAAACATGGGATTGGATATACATTTGATGGTGAAACTATATTTAATTCAGTTCCACCTCCTTCTACTTTATGTTATTCACCAATCCCCAGACCTCATCCTAAAAATGATTTGTATGAAGAACCTACTAATAGTCTGCATGTAGGTCTGAGCGGTTTCAATCCTAATGAGGTGCGAGATGATATGATTCTACAACTGGTATGGGATACAATAAACTTAATGCTGACAGTCAAGCTAACGATTATTCAGTTTCGGTTCTTTGTAATTCTGTATCTACTTTTTCTTCTAACTTCTTTGATAAGTTTAAAACAGGTGAAATTCCTACTTTGAGCCTCTCAGTGTTGTGAAAAAAGAGATAAATCAGGAATCACCTAATCATCAAGTTCCAACAATAACAATATATCCTATTCCTGTCAATCAAGATCCATTGGACCCAGATTTGTGTATACGACACTGGACAAGCTCAGATGATGAATCAAACATAGAGGACATTGTCGGTCACATAAAAATCAAGATATCACCTGACATTGTCAAGTCTCAAAAGCTTCCAAAAGCTGAATCAAGACCAATACAGATCTCTTCTCCAACTGCAAAACAAGCCAGTCATTCAAACAAAACTCAACAAAAGAAGTCTCCATATCTGTCTGTCATACCTCAACCTTGTAAAGTAATTGAGAAGAAGCAACAGATTGCTACAAGCTCAAAGCAATCCTCATCCCCACTGGTATCAAACGGGTCAGTCAAGCATCAAAGCCTTTCAAGGCTTATTTTTAGTGTGGAAAAGAAGGTCATGTGGTAAAGAAGTGCCCTCAAAGGCTTGCTTCGAATGGTAAAGGCAAACCAAATTGCTTCTCCGGATGTAAGTGTACAAAGAATGTTTCAGACGGTAAAGGCGACACAGGTTGCTTCTCTGATTCAAGAGGTAAAACGCACACATCTTTGAATGGTTAGATGAAAAACCCTCCATCCAAACCTTTTCATATAAAGCCAGTTTCATATAATTCAAAGATGAAAATGACTAAAGGTCTAAAACCAAATTCTTTTTCTTCTGGTCTAAAACATAAAATGATTTCCAAAATTAATTCATTCAAATCCAAATTAATTAAACTGAAAAAAATTTGGCAAATTAAAAAGAAGGATACAAATATCCCCGATTGTTTCAATAGATTGTGTGCAGAAGCAGGTTACTTATACCGATGAAAAAGGAACTCCCAGGACTTCGATGGCCTGGGTTCCCCTTTCTAATTAATCTATTTATGAGTGCAGGAACAATTCAGGAGGACTGTTAGTAATCCGGTTTACTGACAGAGATTGTTCCTAATTCAAATTTGAGGTGGAACAAATAGGTTAAGGTCATGGTATTTTATCAACAATCTAGATTTTTTATCTGCACATTCACAGTTCTCACTTCACAATCACTGTATATTTTTTGATCATTCATTTCTTATCTTTATATCAGCGTAGTTTGGAAGACCTTGTTTGGGAAATTTCTAATTTTGTACTATATTAAAAAAAATATTTATATATATATAAAGGTTTGCGAAAATAAAAATTTAGAGGGAGAGTATATCAAAATTAAATAAAAAATGAAAAGAGAACTGATAACTTGATTCGAGATGACTAAGAAATGATTGTATATCATCTTGAAATGCTTGTTCTTGCATGACTTGCATTTTAAAATGAGAAATGATAGTAACTGATGCTGTTATCTGATTCGTATCTTATTTTTAATTGCAAATAATAGAAAAACAAACAGATTCTTTAATGATATACTTGGTAGACTCTGCCTGAAGAATAAAGTAGATAACAACATAATGATTTAAATTAAAATATATGCTTAAGGATGTCTGGATTTACGCAAGCATTTTGGCCTGCATGAAAATTGAGTCCCGACTAAAATTGGATTGAGAATTGATCTTTCACCCACCATGATTGTGACACACCGTAATTTCAGGTTAACACCATTCAGACTGTTGTCATTATCCTTGTTACATTCTCGTTATTGCCCGAAACGTATACAAGCATCGCCACCGACATCGTTAAATAAATTATGATAACTAATACAACATTGGTGTTTTTAGAGGATTCAAATAAACGAGATTACTTAAGGAATCCACTTAATTAACATAGCTCTCCCATTTATGTCGTTATCAACCGAAACAAATTCGGGAACTCGGGGACTAAGTGCGAGGACCAAACGTGACAAATTGGCAAACTAGGGCTGGGTATATAAACCCCTTACCAACCCAAAATTTTCATTTCACTCCCATTTCTTCTATCTTCTTCACCATCTCCTCCTTCACCTTTCTACCACCTACTAGCACCAACAATCGCCTCGTTTGAGCTCGTTTTCGCTGGCTAAACTACGTTAGAGCTGAGATAGCACGTTTCTAATAGGTAGGCGACCT
>BJCN01091991.1:0-18251 GCA_018326445.1 Flaveria brownii
TGTAAACAAATGAACAAGAAGAATGAAGAAGATGAGAGCGGCTGTGAATCAGAGCTATCGATCTTGAGAACCCTAAAATGGAGCTTCTAATTTAAAGACAAAAAACTTTGTTGAAATGACATAGCAGCCCTCCATAATCTCCAGAAGACAGCAAAGACCCACGAACATATAAACCTGCACAAACTTAACCCAGAAATAAGAAACCTTTGATTTGAAAAAGGAAATACCTTTTTAACAATGTTAGTTAGGGCCCTCTTCTATATGGTCAAGTTATGTCTAGGATCATACACTAACTACTTTAGGTTTGTTGTCACACAATCAAGGCCTTAAATTAATTATGTTAGCTTACCTCAAGAGACCCTTACCTAGGTTCTCATAGGTCCATTAGCTCAATGGATGGATTTGTCAGATTTTGTGGACTTTAGCGACAGTGTTAAAACAAATTATTCACGGTAGCTTGCTTGTATTGTTTATAGTTTTGTTCAAATAGCTCTTAGCTCAAACTTGAGATGAAAAGGGGAAAAAAACTCTCTTGAAATCAGATTATTTATAAACTAAGTGAGCTCTCTTGAATTCTGATAATTTGTATTGTTACAAGTGTTATTCAAATACCTTGTGTTTGTGTGTCTATGTGTGCATACACGCACATGATTTATATAATTGTTCATGAAAGATGAGTGGATGCTTTTGATTATTGCATAAAAACAATTACTATATACGTTTTGATTAAAATCCTAACTTTAATCCAATATCTAATACTAATTATTGTCCTTATAAGAGATGTTTAAACACTTCGTAGCTCGAAACTCTTTTAAAAATTTCTAGCTAAAAATCGCCTAGCTCAACTCAAATCATTTATAAACCAAGTCGAGCACGTCTCAACTCATTTACAAACCAAACCAGTTACAGTCTGCATGCTTGTTTACAAACAAATTCGAACCCAAACATAAGTTGCCTCTAGCTTGGCTCGTTTGGGCTCGTAAAAGTAAAAAAAAAAAGTTGGGGAATATTCCATCAATTGAAATGACCACGTACCCTAGCTAGACCTTTTAAGTAGATGCATGATCTCCCTCCCCCCTTCCACAAAGCAAACCACTTTAATTCATATCCTCCATGGATTTGAAGAACAATTAACCTCTAATTAAAGTCGGAGTGTTAAAATGTGTTCTGATTATTCCAATCGGCATGCATTTGATCTTGAGCTATAGCAAACATGATGAAGAGTTACGTACTAGTGATACCTGTGGCGATGATGCTGTGTAAATGATATATCTTAACGTACAATCATATCGATCAAAATCAATCTCCTAGATATTGTAAGCGATGATGAGGCAATGGGGTTACACAATGGGCGGAGATTATGGTGGAGATGAGGGTGGAATCACTTGTCAAGATTGCGGCAACAAAGCGAAGAAAGACTGCCAACACATGAGATGTAGAACTTGCTGTCGGAACCGTGGATTCCCCTGCGAAACCCACGTCAAAAGCACCTGGGTTCCGGCAGCCAAACGCCGCGAACGCCAACAACAACGTCACAACTCCAGTAATCAGCAACTCAGTCTAATGATTTCAAACGGTGGTGGTGATGGTGATGGCGGTGGTACTGATCGTCAACACCATCATCACATGGGTGGTGCAAACCATCAGAATACTTCTTCAGGTATACAATTTAGTGACTGTTTTTAGTGTTTACTGGTCTTGATTTATATAATTCTATGCAAATGCGTGAACTCTTCAATTCATTTTGTCGAAAAACTAAATTTTTTGAATTTATAGTGTTGGTTTTAACAATGAAGTAATCTCAATAGAGTTCACAAGTACAACATGCATGTAAAACCTAGAGTGTGTATGTTTGACTTGCGAACTTTATGCTAGAAAGTCTCAGTTCGTAATTTGCGATTAGAAACTACCCATAAACCAAGAAAATTTAGTTTTCCTATCATAAACAACAATAATATTAAATAAACACTATAAATTCAATAAGAAAATTGTTAAAAACCTGTGTATAATTATTTCCGTAGAACTAGGGCTTCATTTTCCAGCGGAAATGAGTTCTCCGACGTTGTTTCGACGCGTTAGAGCGAATGGAATGGACGAAATGAACGAGCAGTTTGCGTATCAGACTGCCATTAGTGTCGGAGGACATGTTTTCAACGGAGTACTTTATGATCATGGCCCTAGTCAAGGTGAATACAACCACCCCGTCGGAGAAAGTTCTTCCACCACAGTTAATCGACATCAAGACGTCAATCTTATTACGTCCGCCACCACCAACAACAACATTTATCAAGATGTCACAGTTGTTGACCCTTCTTCCGTTTACCCAACTCCTCTTTGCGCTTTCATCGGCGGTACTCAAGTTTTCCCACCACCAAGATCCTGAAGACCAAAAAAAAGGATCATTTAAATGCTAATTATTATTATTATTATTATTATTATTATTATTATTATTATTATTATTATTATTATTATTATTATTATTATTATTATTCTCATTTATTATTGTTATACTTATTGTTATTTAACTCTTTATATTATCAGTTTGTAACTCGATCAAAATGGAAGGAAAATGCATTAGATGTGCATATATCTTCATACTTTAATCTTTCAATGACAAAATTTATGTCCCTTTTACAATTTTGTTGGTTTGATCATCAAATAACTGCTTATAACTCTAAACTACCTCAAACTATTAAATGACAAAACAAATTTATGGTATGAAATCATACGATCAGAATTAGGATTTAAACCGTATATGCTGTTAAAAAATAGACGATAATTATGATAAAGCTGTTACTTTAACAATTAATGTGGAATTTTTTTAGGGATTTAACGGAATGAAAATTGTGGATGTAAAGTTAAAAGTTAAAGGCAACTCTAAGAACAAATACTCATACTTTAGTATACATCTAATTATATTATTAGGACTTAGGTTACACATACATAAATATAATTATCATGCATATATGTATTTATGTTATAATTAATCCATAGATCGATTTATGCATGGGGTGTCTAATATAGTTTGGTACGATGTGTGTATAGATAGATTTGTGCATAGGGTGTCGAATATAGCTAGTATAAACTTCTAGTCCACGGTTTGAATTTGTGACCGGGTTGCGAGCTCGAGGTTGCTTTTTCCGGTGAATAGTTATTTTTATTCTGTTTTTTGTTTTGGTTCTAAATCACATTTAAAATCAACTAAAGTTTCTTTTAACTGATTAAAATCTTTATGATATTAAAGTTAAAAAACACCAAAAAGTGAAAGTAAATAGTATATCGTGAATATAGGTCAACTTTTGACCAGTCTTTTATAACTGAGAGTCGATTTGATTAAAACCCTAATTGGAAAGGTACTAGCTTTGAAATTCAATATAGAGAAAATTATATAAATGGTCCTTGTGTTTTGATTAAATTACAGGATTAGTCCCTAAACTTAAAAAATTACAATGTTAGTACAAACTTTTATGTATTTATTGCATGCAAGTTTGGCCCCTAAATTATAAAAATAGCAGAGTTAGTTCATACTTTTAAGCGAGTGTTGCACTTTTAGTCTTTAAAGTTAAATTTAAAAGTTAGTTCATATTTTATTAAATGAATAAATACTATATGAATTTAATGTATAGGGACCAAACATGCAACGAGTACACAAAAGTTTGAACTAACTTTCCAACTTTTAAAGTTTGGGGACCAAACATATAATCCAGTTAACCCACATGGACCATTTATGCAACTTTCTCAATATTTGTTGACAATTTATGCAGTTTGTAAGCCTAATTAAATCAACCAAGAACAAATAATTGTCTAAGCCAACTATGTAAACTTAGACTAGAGTTCCCTTATCAAAACCAAGTGGTTTCAAATCAAATCAGATTCAAGCTTCAACTTATCAATTTTTATCATAATATATCCTAACATGGTCATGTCTAGGGCTTGTGCGACCATATCAGTGTCAAGCCCAAAAAACTAACATTCTAATTTAACATGAAATGATAAAAAAACCAACTTTCTAATTTAACATGCAATCATAATAGATTCTAGATTAGAGGCTTACCTCCTCAAATTATCCACTGATAATGATGATCCAATGCTTTGCTTAGCCCTCAACATCGATAATTTACCTTAAAACATCAACATGCTGCCTCAAACCCATTCTAACTTGACTTTGACGAGGTTAAAGACTTAGCATTCAAGAAACTTCCCAACATACTTTCTTGATGACCAATTGCAACCATGACGATCCTTTTTTGTCGGTCTAACCTGTGCAGCTCTAAAACCTTCCATACAACAACAAATCACCATTCAATTTTTAGAGAGAAGTGAGATTTCTTGAGAGAGAGAGTGTTTGCGTGTGCACCTTTAACTAGAGAAAGATCACCTACCTTGGCTAAATGAGCCTTCTCCAAGCTTATGTATGAGATTTGGGTCATAATGGATTGGGTTAGACCTAAAAATCCTTCCCAAAACTCAAATAGATCTTGTTTTATCCACATTCAGGTTGTAGACAGGACATGTCTTATTGACCAAATTCACTATGACACTTGTTTGGTTTCCAGTTTAACCTTGATGATTGACTCGAATGTGTCAAACTAGCGTTGTTACATAACGTGTTATAATTTTGATTTATTTTTTTAGTTTGTAGGTTTTAAAATAACTTAAGTTAAATGATGATGTTTAAGCTAGTTATTATGAGCTTGAATAAGAAAAATGCTTTTAAACATGAAACCAATTAAAGGAAGTGCAATTAAGATATGAAGGATATGGGTTGAAATTAAGTGATAACTGGGCTACATTAACATTTTAGTTTTGAGGCGCCCATAAAATCAAAAGGAAATTAAAAGTAAAACTGAACACTTGTTTGGAATAGTTCGTTTTCACCTAACCTTTTCATCCAATCTCCTCGCTAATTCAGTTAGTCTAGGGTTAAAATTAAATCACATTCTTTATCTTTCATCAAGGCTTTGACACGGATCACTTTTTTAACGACAAATGTGTGAATCTGCTTCGGAGGATAGATGTTATCTTAATCGGTCTCACCTATCCATATCCCAGCCAGGACTGCACCCCCAACCCTCTTAGGAGAAAACTCATTGTTAAGAAAACTCACTGGCTCAACTTTAAATATTTTGTTCAAAGTGAAACTTAAACCTATAACCTCTTAATATTTATATCTAATTGGTACCTCACCTTAACCAGTTGGGTTAAGGATCATTGGTACACGGATCACTTATCACCACCACCACTTAAAAGAAGCTCCATGAAGGAAATAAATTGCTTAGAGTGTGATATTGACGGGTATGCCTATACCTGTTGTGGTTGTATGTAATTTATTTGGGAATCAAAGTCACACAAGATTCAAATGGAATTATAATAAATCAAAGAAACAACACTATGAAGATATTACAAAAGGTAAAAATAGATGATTGTAATCCAATAAAGTACCCAAATGAATCGTGTACAAAGATGTCAAAGTTTGAGAAAAGTGAATCAGTAAATGAAACAGAATATAGAAGGATTATTAGAAGTATCCGCTACCTCACCCATACAAGACCAGACATAAATTTTCACTGTTGGAATGTTGAGTAGATATATGTCAACACCTAAGAAAGAGCACATGCAAGCCTCAAAGCAACTACTAAGATATGTTAAAAGAACACTAAACTATGGAAATACCTATAAAGAAAATGGCAGTAAAACTCTAATCATATACAGTGATAGCAGTTATGGAACAGACCCCGATAATGGTAAAGGTACAACTGGAATAGTTTTATACTTCAATGATGCATTAATATCATGGGCAAGTCACATGCAAGTAACAATCACACTTTCATCTTGTGAATCAGAGTTTATTGCAGCAACTTCGGCAACATGTCAAGGAATTTGGCTAAGGAGCTTATTTAGTGAACTAATACAAGACAAGATCATACAATGAGTAGACAACAAATCTGTTATACTACAAATGAATAATCCAGACTTCCATGGGAGAAGCAAACATATAGATATAAGATATCACTTTATACGGGACTACGTGAAAGAAGGAAATATAACTATATAATATGTAAATGGCTTGCTACAAAAGGCAGATTTCCTAACTAAAGCACCACAAGGAAGAAGTGAAGTTTGACATAATGAGAAGTTTGCTAGGATTCACATGTATTGAAGCATGTTAAATTTAAAAGGGAGATTATTTGATTAAATTTAATAAACACCATCGACCCAATGATCTCAAGCGAACCCTAAACCCAACTAGATTAACTATTTAACAGTGTAAGTTAGTTGTGATGGTTATATTAACACCGTTAGTAGTTACTGTTGTATTGTACATATAAATACCTTAGAACTCTTTCATTTGTAATACACCCTTTTATGTTCAAATTTATCGTTGTCTATGTCCTTGGCCTAACGATCCTACATACTTTTATCATCTATTTCCCTGCAATCTTATCGACCAAATTTATGATGACACTTGTTTGGTTTTTGATAATACCTTGACCTCCTGGATGACATGGGCATGTCCACATATGTCACGACCATGTCTAACTAGCTTTGGTACACGTGTTACAATTTCGATTTATTTTCTTATTTCGTAGGTTTTAAAACAACTTGAGTTATATGAGGATGTTTAAGCTAGTTATTATGAGCTAAAATAAGAAAGATGATTTTAAACATGAAACCATAAATGAAGTGCAATTAAGATATAAAGGATATTATTTTTAAACGGCGTTTGAAACTACCTGATACTCAAGTGAGCCTTCCTGAGATGAAATTTTAACCGTCCATATTGATTTTGACGTTTCAGGTCTGACTCAACCTAAGAATACCATCAAGAAGGAAACTTACCACTGTAAAACCTCATACCATTTGACCAGAAGTTCAATGGTTATAAAGGATATGGGTTGAAATTAAGTGATAACTGGGCTACACTAACATTTTAGTTTTGAGTTGGTCCATAAAACTAAAAAAAATAAACAGTAAATTTTGATTTTGGTCCCTGTGGTTTGAGTATTTTAATCATTTCAGTAAAAAAAGAAATCTTTTATCATATCATGCCATGTGGTTTCATTTATGTAACTGTTTTGATACCTATCACTAACTCTGTTACTTTTTTTGTTAAAACTATTGGATTGTAAGTGTAATAAATAAACTATTAGATTGAAACTGTGAAATCACATGGACTAAAAGCGTAATTTACTCTTTAAAATTATTTATACTTGGTTTAAAAATACACACAAATCTTGAATATAATTACAGATGCTTATTTTACGTGTATTGAAGAAGAAATCAGGCCAAATGGCATCATTTCATATGACAAACCATCTAACATCCCATGACCCATGTCCTGAGGAACAAATTATTGTAATTTATATAAGCATAATAACCACACACCAACGGTCCTCCATAACTACCTAGCTTACTACTTCCGGAATCCTCTAATCAACCGATGAAATCTATCCGATCAAATCACACCCTCTGCCGTCCAACGGAGATTTGAAATTATTAACACCAAATCACATGATCCTTTTACATTCTTAGAATCACCATTCATTTGATTAGCTGAGAGTCACAATTGTTTTCGATCGGAATGGCGGATAGAGAAGGACTTCCGACGATGGATCTGATGCGATCAGAGCCCATGCAATTAGCTCGACTCATCATCCCCATGGAATCTGCTCATCGAGCCATTTCGTACCTCGGTGAACTCGGCCTCTTTCAGTTTAAAGATGTATGTATGATCACATACCTTCACCATCACATGACATTGTTTATAAGATCAGTTTGATGACTGATCTATATATGCATAATATTGATTATTGAATGTGTGTGTATCAGTAGATTTTCTGTTATTATGTGTGGGACTTACTTGAGATCATGATCATTTGTTTATTATGGACACAAGTTTGATTTGTATGTTTACTTAGAGTTGTTTTTATTCTATCTGAATAGCTCAACGCGGACAAGAGCCCATTCCAGAGAACATATGCTTCTCAGGTATGTTCATCTGTTCCTACAATCCATATACCGATATAAACTTCCATTTATGATGTATTATGTAAGGATTTTAATCTGTTACACTCAAAAATACTTGCGGCAGATTAAAAGGTGTGGTGAGATGGCGCGCAAGCTACGGTTTTTCAAGG
Organism: Flaveria brownii; assembly: GCA_018326445.1. Lineage (NCBI taxonomy): Eukaryota > Viridiplantae > Streptophyta > Magnoliopsida > Asterales > Asteraceae > Flaveria > Flaveria brownii. The sequence goes on from BJCN01091991.1 coordinate 8,139, forward strand.
ATCAAATGTACAAGGCTGGTGTTTCCTCATCAAAGTTTTCATATGGTTCAGTCATTACTCTAGATGAACTGGAGGTAAATAAACAAAAAATAGGCATTTACACATTATCAATGTATCATGTCATTATTTGTTTTTATCTTTTTGGTAAACTATTAGGCCAAACTTGGAGAACTTGAAGCTGAGCTGATAGAAATGAATGCAAACTCTGAAAAGCTACAACATGCTTATAATGAACTTTTGGAATATAAGCTTGTATTGAAGAAGGTAAGAGTCGGTGTAATGCTAATGATCACCTATAGTTAGTTTTCAAGATCATAAACAGTGTTCTATTTATGCTTCTTTAGATAGGTGAGGTATTTAATTCTGCTCAAAAGAATGCTGCAGCTCAGCAGAGAGAACAAGAACATCGGCGTGTTGAAGGATCAATTAATAGTCCTCTACTATTAGAACAAGTAACTCGTTTTTATTAGATGGTCTATGTTTGCATGTTACTCTAGAATTTTCTATTGCACCTTGTGATAACATATATGCCATTTATGTTCTTTTAATGGTTTTAAAGGAAATGACAGCTGATTCGTCAAAACAAGTTAAGCTGGGATATGTCAGTGGCCTGGTCCCAAGAGATAAATCGATAGCTTTTGAAAGGATTCTGTTTCGTGCGACTAGGGGCAATGTGTTCTTAAAGCAAGATTCCATTGAAGAACCTGTAATTGATCCTGTGTCGGGACAAAAGGTTACTGCAAATGCATTTACCACGCTCGTTAAATTTCTCAGATAGATGTTTTATCAAGCATCTATGATTTTGATTCTTGTCTTTACGAGAAGTTAATGTTTACTAATTTACAGGTGGAGAAAAATGTTTTCATAGTATTTCACTCCGGAGAAAGGGCGAAAAGTAAGGTATTAAAATTATGTGATGCGTTTGGAGCAAATCGTTATCCATTTAACGATGATATAGGAAAACAACATCAGATGATCACAGAGGTATGCTAATTGCAAAAAAAGAATATACTGTCTTCAAATGAATTTTTGTTATGATTTATGTGGTTTCTGATGTATTTACTTAGCTTCGCTTATATATATGTTGCTATTATTAGAGGAAACAAACAAGTAAATTAATTATTCTTTTCCAAATAATGTTGGTTATGTTAAGAAAATGGTAATACCTCAATTCCTCATGATAAATTGATGATATAAATCCATGCTCACATTTTAATTTCTTAAATTCAACTTTATAGGTGACCGGGAAACTTTCAGAGCTGAAAACCACTATTGATGTTGGACAACATCATTGGCATAGTGTCGTTCAAACCATTAGTCACCAGTTTGAACAGTGGAAAAATATGGTAAATTCACTAATCAAAATCATATTACATACTAAACAGGGGCCATTAACTTTGTTCGATCACTAATGTATTTTCTAAGCTTGTGTTTTCAATTGACAAATAGGTCAAGAAAGAGAAATCTATTTACCACACTTTGAATATGCTTAGTTTTGATGTTACAAAAAAGTGTCTTGTGGCGGAAGGTTGGTGTCCTGTTCTTGCTACAAATCAGGTATATTCTATAATTTCTCTTATGAAGTTTTGTTAACTTTTGGAAGATTGATGATCAAAGGATGATAAAGAAAATTTTATATGCACTTTTTAGATTCAGAAGACATTGTTACAAGCAACGACTGACAGTAACTCCCAAATAGGGGCCATATTTGAGATTTTGCAAGCTAAGGAACCCGCGCCTACTTATTTCTGCACAAACAAATTTACTTCTGCATTTCAAGAAATTGTAAATGCTTATGGGTAAGTATTTGTGAAATACACTTGTGGATATTAGATAAACATATAATATAAGGAAAGTTAACTTCTACATATTTTCAGGGTGGCAAAATATCAAGAAGCAAATCCTGGTGTATACACAATTGTTACTTTTCCATTCCTTTTTGCTGTCATGTTTGGGGATTGGGGACATGGAATATGCTTGTTTCTTGCAACACTAATTCTTATTCTAAGAGAAAAAACATACTCCAGTCAGGTATATCTATACACATGATCATTTAATTTTGCTTTGTATTATTATGGTTTAACTTTTGATATGTTGATGACTTTCTTTTGTGGGTGACAGAAACTAGGAGATATTATGGAAATGGCATTTGGTGGTCGATATGTTATCATAATGATGTCGATTTTCTCAATATACACAGGAGTAATTTATAACGAGTTCTTTTCAGTTCCATTTGAATTTTTTGGGCCCTCTGCCTATGCCTGTCGGGATTCCTCCTGCAAGTAAGGACTTGATACATTAATTTGTATGAAAATTTCAACCCATTTACATATTGGTGGATCGACTTAGGTTATTCTTAATCTTTATCAAATAAATATATCTGAAAAGGAAGCTGGTCTGAATTCCCTCAAATTCATTTACAATTCACATAATCTTTCTAATTAACTTCAAAAAATGTCTGGAAAACTTTTGGACAAAAACTTTTTCAGGTTTGACCCTACTTATACTAACAGTACCCATTTTGACTCGTAATCCAACTAGCCCGACACTCCTATTATTTTACTTGTAATGTGTATAAATCATCTCTATTGATGCCCACCGCCTAAAGTCCAAACGTTTGCTGCAGGGATGCTACTACTATTGGATTGATCAAGGTGCGAAACACTTATCCACTTGGTGTGGATCCTATATGGCATGGGACTCGCAGTGAATTACCATTTCTCAACTCATTGAAGATGAAAATGTCAATCTTATTAGGAGTAGTTCAGATGAATCTTGGAATCATTTTGAGCTATTTTAATGCCAAGTTTTTCCAAAATGACATAGACATTTGGTAAGCTACATGTTAATTCTTTCGTTCTTCGTCCTTGAGGGAAAACCTAATCGAGGATTTAATCTACATTACTTCAGGTATCAATTTGTCCCACAGTTGATATTTCTGAACTGTTTGTTTGGCTACCTTTCACTGCTCATCATTGTAAAATGGTGCACTGGTTCTCAAGCTGATCTGTACCATGTAATGATATACATGTTCCTTAGTCCCATGGATGATTTAGATGATAATCAGCTATTTATCGGCCAAAAATATCTCCAGGTTGTTTTAGTTTACATCTACGAAGTCATTATCAATACCTTAAACATGATCATCATTGTTTTTGTTTACTCTCATATCAGTTACTACTGTTATTTCTGGCGGTGATTGCTGTGCCATGGATGTTGTTTCCAAAGCCATTCCTTTTGAAAAAACAACATGAGGAAGTATGCACAAAACTTAACTTTCTCTAGATTTGTTATTTATATTAATTCCTTAATAATTACTTCATTTGTTATTACCAGAGACACCAAGGGAGGGCCTATGAACCGCTTGGCGCTCTCGATGACAATCTTGGACCAGAGTTGACTGACGGGTCACATGGTGGACATGAGGAATTTCAGTTTAGTGAAGTTGTGGTGCATCAACTAATACATACTATTGAGTTTGTTCTTGGTTCAGTATCAAACACCGCTTCCTACCTACGTCTCTGGGCTCTAAGGTAAGTCATAGACGAAATAACAATCTGTATCATTTTCCTACAACTTAATAATAACTTTAAATTTATTTATGTGCAGTCTAGCCCATTCAGAGCTTTCAAGTGTATTCTTCGAAAAAGTTCTGATGCTTGCTTGGGGGTGAGTAATGAGTCATCATATGCACTACTCATCCTTTCGATTTGGACCAAGTTAAGTCTTCACTAAAGTAATATGTTCTGATGCAGATATGACAGTGTGGTGATACTTGTAATCGGTATTATCGTATTTATTTTTGCAACGGTGGGTGTGTTGCTAGTGATGGAAACTTTAAGTGCTTTCCTGCATGCACTCAGACTTCACTGGGTAGAATTCCAAAACAAGTTCTATGAGGGAAATGGCTACAGATTCTGCCCATTTTCATTTGCTTTAATCGGTGATGATGAAGAATGACACAAACAACTTCCTCGCTCCTGCCCCTTATTAACTTGTTTTCGATTTATAAGTTGTTTTTGCTTATGTTTTCACTTGTTATTGTTCTCTGCATTTGACATGAAATTGAGCTCGTTTGGAATATAATAATCATCATTGCACCCCTTACCTTATACATAAGGTGATTTTGCTTCATGCAAACAAACAAACCATTCATTGTAACTGAGAGTTTTCTTTAATTAGTGTTCCCAATCAAAATGGTGTTCTTTTTCTCAAAAGTATACTTAACATGTTATCTATTTCAGGAAAACTTTATAACATAGTCGAGAAGTCTAAGAAACGTATGTTTTCCCGTTTTGTTCGTAATTATTATTGTGAATGAAATCAAGTGTAAAATTTTGGGGATTATACGAGTGAGATTGATATCGACAACAAAATTTGAAGTGTCGTTGGTTATATTATCAGTGTAGACAATTATTGAACTATGGATTAAAGTTTAAATTATTAAATTCAATGTGTGAATTATTTAGAAAAATATTATAAGGAAAAAAGATAAAATGCATATGATACATTATACATTTGATAAACTAGTGTTATCTCTCGCGCTACAAGTGCGAGAGTTTGGTTGCTTTCCCCTGTCTTATGGACGTGACTTTGTTTATTTTCGACTCGGTTAATTGGAAATCATAAAAAATGAATATCGATACCAGTTTCGATAATACCTATACCAACAACGATGGTGTTCACTCAGTTCCTTTGTCTTAAGTAAAATCCTGATTACTTTTTTGATTTGGAACTCTTAGTCGAGTTGATGCTAAGATCTTTTTTCGACTAGCGTACAACTAAGTTAGGATGATTAAAGGCTAGTTGGGAGATCCATAAGTCGGCCCTAGTACAACCAAATACTGGTGTTATCTCTCCTCACCTAGTGTGAGTCCGGACAATAATTAGGCCGGTTAAGAATCAACCGGTATCGAATACTCTTATCGATAGAAATAGATACAAAGTTAATAAATATCAAAGGTTTATTTAGCTTTTCACCTTAATCAAATGTTTATTTAATTGATTTTCCCTAAAATAAACAATCTAAAGGTAGTAAAAAGTTAGACTATACACACCATACTCTATTACTTGTCATACCCTATTACTTGTCATATTCTCCACTCAAAAAAACAATTTAAAAACTTGTCATATATTATATTGGAAAAAAATAGTTTAAAAAAAGTTTATTCAAAAACATTTTATATAACAATATAAAAATATATCTAAACATAAAAAATTTCTATAAAAATTTAATATAACAATTTCTGAAGTTAAAAAAACTTTGAAAACTATTTTCTAAAATTGAAAATATACCTAAACAAACCTAATTCGGCCAATTAAACCATTTAAAATGATTTATTCGGTTCGGTTATACGATTAAACCTGTTAAACCATTTATTATTCAGTTTATACGGATAACCGAACTGAATAAGCAAGATTTTGTGTAACCATAACCAAAGTGAAAACTAAATTTACGACTTGATTCGATTTTATGGCTACAGATACGATTCGGTTTTTGAATATTTTTTGTTTTCGGCTATTTTAGAACGCTCGTAACCACTACAAATAACAACAATGTTAGACAAAAGTATAAAGACTAAAAGTAATAATAAATTTGTAAACTTTAAAAATTTTAATTTAAAATATTAAGGGGTGATATGGTAACATAAATATAAAAGTTAACTAGGAAAAAAATATAATAATCAATATAAGAGGTTCAAATACAAGGTGGATTTTTACTACAAAGTGTGAGAAGACATAATGAATCACAAAAAGTTACCAAAAATTATATCTTACAATCTAAATCGAATTTCAAAAAGTAATCCCAAGTTTTTTTTCTCCTAGCCGTACTCACAAAAAAAATAAACAAAAAATAAAAAAAATAAAAAAGTTAACGTTTTTTTATTGTGTCATTTATGAAAGACAGAATGACGTGATTGTGTCATTATGAAAAACAATGGCGTCAATGTCTCTTATTGTGTCATAAAAGACACAATATTTTTTTTAATTTTTTTTTTCTAAAAGAGGATGACGAGAGTAACAGAGACTTCGAAGTATTTTTTTAAAATACAATTTAGATCGTAAACTATAATTTTTTTATTATTTTTTTAGTAAAATATTCTTTCTATACAATCACCCCGTTAGTAAAATCAAAATCCACAACCTCGCTTCATCGCCGGAATCGGAGACTGTATGAAGAGAGCGAAAATACAGGCGATAAATCGAATTCCATATAGAAACCGACAGCAGTACCACCACCGGTAGAAGAAGAATCACCGGAGAAAACTCTTGAAGTCAATGGACGACGACCAACAGTATCAAAACAACACGGATCTTGAAACCGCAAGAGCCGATAGATCGGTGTGGCTTATGAAGTGCCCCGTGGTCGTAGCCAAATCTTGGAACTCTATCCCACCTGAATCCCAACAAAACCTCGCCAAGGTTGTCGTCTCACTCGATCCTCTACGCCCCGAAGATCCATCTTCACTTCAGGTAAGTTCACAATCACCATATATGTAAATATTATTTGTTGATGTTGTATTTTTTTGGTGTTTTCTATGTTGCTACTGCTTTGCAGTTTTGTTTATGAGTATGCGATGGGGAAAAGTGTTGCACTTGTGGTACTTTGGGCTCGGTTGCATTCGAACTTGTGAAACCCTAGTTTTGTGTATGCTGTAGTTGATTATGGATTTGATTGTTTAGCTCGTTGTATGTTGAATTCTGATGGGTTGGTTATTGTTTGTGAATGAAAAGGGCGAGTCTTTAGGCCTAATGTTATGCTGTTGATTGGGGATGAAATTGGGATAAGTAGTTGGTTGAATTGAGTTCTTGTTTGTGCTGTTGATACCTGATTTTGGCTGCTAAATCATGATTGGGGTAATTTGGTTGTTCTAATGTGTAGAGTTTATCAAGTTGGGTGCTGAAAGTAGGATTATCAAGTTCTGCCTTGAGCAAGTGAATGAGTTAGTAATGCATATTAAGTACATGATCATGAGTGGTCAATGGAGGCTTAGGAAGATTGATGGCTTATTCTGTTGGATGAGATTTTGTAATTCTAACTTTTATTTATTCGCGTTTTTGAATATTTTGTTCTTTATGGATTTTTGAAGATGTTCTTTACTATTCTATTTTTTGTTCTGGTTATCAGTTCTCCATGGAGATGGCTGGCAATGAGACTGTGAATATGCCGAAAAGTTATGCACTTAATATGTTCAAAGATTTTGTACCTATGTGTGTTTTCTCTGAAGCAAACCAAGGTGAGTGCATAATATCTTCTTCAGCAGATAATACTTTGTTCTTTCGGCCTCTTCTGAGAATTTAAATTTTCTTAGGGAGTTCTGATAATGATGACATTGTTATGAATCTTGCCTTGCGTACTCTCTTCACGTGATTCCTTTATACTTGAAATTTGTTGAAGATATGTTGTGCTAAGTGAACAAACATAAAGGTCCCATCTGTACAATTGTTAACCTGTAAATCAAGTCCTAAGTCATGAATTGAAAAAAAAACTGTTGGATCTTTATTTACCACTAAACAAAAGTACGTTTTAATTCTGTTGTAGTTGCATGTATTTATTCAATTGTGTTTTAATTTTCGGTTAAATTAGTTCATTAATTCTTCTCTTTGTATCTTAGGAAGGGTTGCTACTGAAGGGAGAGTTGAACACAAATTTGATATGCAACCCAATAATAAGAACATGGAGGAATATCGTAGAATGTGCCGTGAAAGAACAAATAAGTCAATGATCAAAAATAGACAAATACAGGTAGAGCACATTCTTTATAAATATTAGGCTTTGTTGGATGATTTTACAGCACATTGTTTTACTTCCTTGTTTGGTTGTACAGGTAATTGATAACGACAGAGGACTGCATATGAGGCCTATGCCTGGAATGGTTGGTTTAATTCCTTCAAACTCTAAGGTATGAACTTCCTCAATGCTCGTAAGCTCCAAGAATCGCATTCCAATTTCTGTATCTTTTAATTGTGTTTATATATCCAGGAAAAGAAAAAAGCAACTCCAGTTAAGGGACCAGAGGTTAAAAGAACTAGAAGGGATCGTGGCGAATTGGAGGATATTATGTTCAAGCTTTTTGAGAGACAACCTAATTGGGCTTTAAAGCAGTTGGTCATAGAAACTGATCAACCAGCGGTGTGTACCCTTTGACTGTTTTGTTTTCGTATATTACAACTTTTCAATCGTTTATCGTTATAATAGCGAGTTTTCTCTGTTATGTCCCTTATAGCAATTCTTGAAAGAGATATTGAATGAGCTTTGTGTGTACAATAAACGTGGAACAAATCAAGGAACATATGAGCTGAAGCCAGAGTATAAGAAGTCTGTAGAGGAGACAGGAGCTGAATAAGTGGTTTCTTGTTCTGCTGTAAGACACACTTTTGCCATTGTAAAATGATAACATTTCAATATAGTTTTGTGAAATAATAGACCCGTATACTGCTAGTCATTACAAATATGATTTTACATTGCTTTTATATTACTTGCTAGTGCTGACTGCCATTTAACTAATGTCAATAGCACTTGAGTAATCACCCTCAAAACGTTCCCTTTCTCATAATATTACATGAAGCTTTAGTGTATCGTTGAACTTGGTTTGGTTTTGCATTTGTTTTCCTTTGCATATTTTTAATGGATATGTTTAAGATGGGACCTTCAAGTGGATTTGGGTAGCAGGTTAAAACATCCTCGGGTCAAAAACTAAGAGATTTGTGTGGTTAATCCATTCTATAAACCTCGTGTGGTTAATAAGGATTAGGTAACCTTTGACCTTTTAGACTTGTTTCCTTTAAAGCTGATTTTTACTTGTTGGATTGGTTAGACATAAAACACAACAAATCAGCTCATTTATAAGTAAATAGGTTAAAGTTGCTACATCTATTAGTTGTCATGACCGCTATAGCGCGATACATAGCGTATAGACAAGGTGTCACTATTTGTAATAGCGACTAAATAGCGGTAGTAGCGATTGTTTTCTATTTTTTTATATATTTTTTAAATTTTTATAACTATAAAATGACCCTAATAGAGTATTTTAGCTAATTTGGTGGTGTTTTCTTAAATTTTCTACTACTTCATAGCTAAACCTGTTATTTATTGAACGTAAAACATTTCTTAAAGTTTCTACCACCTTATCGCTAAACACGAAATAGTTGGCGCTATTTAGCGTTATTCGCTACATAGCATATAGGTAGCTTGTCGCTATTTACTGCTATTCGCTATTGACAACTATGTTCATATATGACCAGATCCTAAACTCTTCTGCTTCCCATCTTCATAGCTATGCAGTTTTTCATTAAATAATTATGGGTTTACTGATTATGAAATAGAGCGTTTTTAACCTTTTGATTTGTATAGCCTTTCAATGAATTAAGTATAGCGTATGTGATCACCTTATTCCAATCCCACACTGTTCATTTACGGGAGTTACAAAACTACGTGGCCCTTTTGACGTTTTGGTTGATAAGAGAAGTTGATAGGTAAACGTGCTTAGATAGGAGAAATCCTAGGATGGATAATCTCTTGTGAAGTAGAAACATAGCCGTGAACACCCATGCAGAGCAAAATGTTTTTTTTTGGTCTTCTATCATACAAGTTTAAATTAGAGTTAAGTTTGATTTTACTCCTTGAGTTTTTTTTAAAATAATCATTTTCATCCAAAAAATTAAAAATATCAATTTACCTTCAAAAAATTCATATGTTGTTTCACTTTCAGTCCAAAAGTTTAATTAGTTGTGTCAATTTTATTCAAAATAATAATTTTTTTAAGTGAATTGAAACAACATATAAAACTTTGGGAAGTAAATCGATGTTTTTAATATTTTAAAGGAAAATGATTATTTTAGTCAAACCTTAGAAAATAAAATTGAAAATAACTCTTTAAATTAAGATTCTACATACATCTTTCTTAAAACATATGTGTGGTTAAATTTCAATTACTGTAAACGACTGATAAAATTAAGAATCTGAAATTGCAGAACAATAATTTAGGAAACAACAATCCTTGAATAAAGATTACCTTTTACTTCTTTTCTTGCGAACCAAGATGAAGAACGTGAACAGTAAACCAAAATCAGAAGTTAATACTTGGAGAAAATCTCAGAAACGTGTAGCAC
>BJCN01092180.1:0-11924 GCA_018326445.1 Flaveria brownii
AGAGTCTCATGTCTTGATTTCTTATGAAATCCTCTATTTGAATTTTCCAGGTAATTTGGTGTAAAGCTGGGAGGTTTGGCCTAAGTTTCATTCTCCAAATCATGTTTACTAGAAATGGCTACAGCAGTCATTTTGAGAAGGTAGAGATGTATGAAGAAATGTGGTATTTGATAGTGTGATCAAAGAAGAAACAAGTGATTTGTTGAAAGATAACTTCAAGCAAATCAAGAGTCAAAGCTCTTATACCACTTGTTGGATCGGGTTTGGTTAAAACTAACAAGAACTTATTCTATGATCGGTAGTTAACTAATGCGGAATTTAGGCTAACTATTACTATCACAACACAAATACTTTGAGAAAAGGTAAATACACAAATTGTTTTTTAAAGTATTCACTTGATTAATTGTTTGAGTACAAATGATACAATCGGCAAATACAATCAAATGCCTTAAAAGCGTTTCTCTACTATACAAGTATGAGGACTTTTATACTACAAAATCTAAATAATAAGAATAAATTATTCTATGTTCAGATTATACAACAAAACAGATAATTTATGTATTAGAGTTGGTAGCTTCAGTATTATGTTGTCTCCAAAAGGTGAAACACAGCAGCCGTCAGCACAGATATTCTTCTTTTTAGTAGCAGTTGATCAGCAGTGGATGGAGTTCTTCTGCTGATCGGCAGCACTCAATCGGCAGATATTCGGTAGACTGCTGATCGGCAGTTGCTCAGCATATGCTAATCGACCGTCATTCAGCATATGCTGATCAGCAGTGGATTCAACACTTGGTTTGATTTGGCAGTTGGTAGTCAGTGCTGAAATACTGAATTTTTAGTAGCTTCATCCTCTTCATAGCTCAACAAGCACTTATATGGAAATCGACTGCCTGTCTTCCCTTTCTTGACATAGGCCTATTCATTCTTGCTTTCGTGAGCTTTCTTGTTTGCCTCTGGTTTCTCTATGGTTTCTCGGCCTCTGAAATTGTTTCAGCTGAACCGCCCTTTCTTGGTTTTGCTGGCACATAGAGCTTTTTCTTCTTCGGCTTTGATTGTGACATACGTAAATTGCTTGGTTAACGCTTCTTGACTTGCAAGCAAATTTTCAGAGTCAGTTAGAGAAGGTTGGCTTGGCCATCCTTGTACGGCTGCAACAAAGATTTAAAACTCAGATCGAAACCATGGATAATAATTCTTTTCATTCTAGCGTCCCCAATCTTTGTTGTTTGATCCAACTCCCCGATCTCCCTACACAATGTTTTTCACTTTGTGAAAATATTGTGATTTAGTTGTATCCTTTTGTATCACCAACAAGAGCTCGTTTTCTAGCAACTGGAGGTTCGTGTCATTCTTCTGTGAGAACAAGGAGGCCAACGTATCCCATGCTTCTTTCGATGTCTCAAGATCACATATGTGATCTAGAAGTTCCTATTCAATTGTTTTTTTAATGATGAACAATGCTTTCACGGTCTTTACTCTGCACATCTATCCTAGGTACTGTAGTACTATCTCCATTCACAACTTCCCAGAGGTTGTTATGGTTCAACTTCTTCACGCCACCAATAAATTGAAATACAAAAGTTTGACTCTTTATTTATTGAACAAACTAAAACTCACTAATTTACATGCACAAAACAAAGGCTATTGTGGGGTTTATATAAATACCCTTTAAAAGGAATCCTACTCAAACCGACTAGATAACTAGATAACAAATTCAAACTAATTTAGACTATAAACAAGATAAAGATAAAGATATGATCTCCACCAACCACCCCTTGAGATCACCCGTACGACCCTTTTTCATGTTGCAATCTCTGTCATATTTGATCTCAGAGTTATCAAATGCTCATAGCACGAAGAAAATATAATTTAAATTCAAGATAGAAAAAGATTATTCAATCTCAGAGTTGTCAAATGCTCATAGCATGAAGAAAATCTAATTTAATCCAAGCTAAGAGGAAAAAATAACTGTGAATATATATGATTATCAATTGTTTATTGTTACGAGATCCTTAACCATATATTTATACCAACAATCAACAACCTTTGAAGTGTAAGAACCTAACTAATAATGATAGACAAGATAAATAACTGAAAACATATAATAACAATAATAATAGTAATAATGATAATAAATTAATAATAACATGGTCAACTCAATTGAATATTTTATTATCGGGTCGTCTTACATTGTAAAGGGCAAAAAGGAAAATACATTGTAAGATTACCAAAACATACATACGTACACATACTTGTAACATAATAACAGTTTTTTTTTTGGAAGGCAAATTTCATTAACATAATAACAGTTAAATAGTGTTATTACTAGATAAACAAAACTCACCAGGCTGCAAACACTTGGTGTAATGAAATTCTATTTGCAGTCTATGATGAACAATGGGGCTTGATGCTGACACCAGCCCTTTCTTCACATCCGCCTGCAATTCTCGTAACGGGATTGCAGCTAAAAAGCTCTTAATATACTCTTTACATGAATCTTTACCTTCAGACACTGTTAACTCTTTGTCATCTGACTTTTGTTGAATTCTAGTATTGTGGTCAAACTTCAACACATATGCTTGACTACACCCCTCATATAACCTCTCTCCCAATGTGTCAATGATAAAATAGGCATCCTTTTCAACTTTCAGTATAAAAAAATGGTCGTTCCAACTAACAATATAAACCAACGAATCTATGTTATCCGTATGGTTTGACCTGGTTTGACTTATATCATCCCATATGTTATCAAACGACATGGCACCATCTAGAGAGTCAAAAACGCCATCTTCAAGTTGAAAGAAACCAATGAAAGATTTTTCGGGTATGACTTCAAGATTACGGTTCTTGGATTCAAGAACGGTTTCTAGATCAAAATGTTTATCTGGAAATCTTATTTTATATTCTTCATTTTGACATAGGTTTCTCCATTCTAATGAACCTTGATGAATCAGGGCATCGAATTCTGATTTTGTGGGCAGTTGATGGGTGTTATTTTGAAACCAATTGGCAATTGTAGCAACTAAGGAAGTGCATGCACTTTCACCACATGCTTTTGCACTTCTTTGATCAATTGAAGCAAAGAAAACTTGTGTTGCAAGCTTCATATTCCCATCTCTATTTATTATTTCCTTGTCTTCCCATTTACCAATGACAAAATTATCATCTCCAAATTCAGAGACTGAAGATCTGCTTGTTGTTGAGCCTTCGTCACTTCTCGGCCACTGCCATGTCAATAAGAAAAGTTAAAAGGCAAATAAAAAGAAAAAAAGGGAATTTTTAATAAAAAGATAACTATGTGGAAATGGGCAGGTTGTGTCAAAATAAGTTTGGGTTAAAAGATAGTTTTAGTACGGGTCAGGTTGGCCTAAACATTATTTTTCCGTAACTATAGCTTTTCCAGGTCGTTAGCGTTTAAGATTTTCTTACAAAAGTTGTATTATATCGAAGATTTGATACATTCAATAAGCACAGTTTGTGACTTACTACATGTTTGAGTCATTTCCATTTAAGCTAACTAACTTTAGAATAAAACCAGGACGGAGAAAAGGGGGTCAGGCAGGTCGGTTTTGATGGTTAATCTTTTAGTACGGGTCAACTTCACTCTGCTCTTTCCTAAAGTTATTTTGCACTTAATTGTTTAATATGACTATGAAATTATATCATTACCATGATAATCTAGTTTTGAAACAAAAACAATTTAGAAGGTTTTATGCATTTTGAACTTTAAATAAATTTTGGATGCTTTTGACCTGCCTGACCCATTTGACCTGTTTCAAATCCCATTTTAGCTCACTTTTTCAAGCTTAACCCATTTGGCCTGTTATGACAAAGTATAACCTGAGTTGACACATTTACTCCTAATGGATTGAAATTGGAGTGTCCAAGTAAAATGAGAAAAATTACCCCGTGTGATGACTCATCTGATGAGGTAAACATTCGACGGTCAAAGTCGATGTCATCCCCACCTTCACCGACATCCCTTTTCAAAAGCGGCTCTCCTTTGACTTTAGGAGATCTAAAACTCAGCTTCCTTTTCCTCCATGAAAATATGCCTCTTTTCAAGAGTTGACTTTCTGACCGATCATTTATCATAAATTCACCTAAATCATCTGATTTTTTTGTTTTGCTATGATTTTGGAAATATATCATATCCTCATCTTCACAACCAGTTGACCTAAAATAAGATAATCCACCCGCATGATTTGCATAAGCCAAAGTTCCATAACCAAAAGACTTTTTAATATCAGAATCAGAATAATTGATCTCTTCAGAATCAATTCCATCTGACCCATCATATGAGTCTGTGTCAAACGGATTATCTGAACTGTCAGTTTTGACTGAGCTTTTCCCAACACTGCCCTCTTCTTCATGACATGCTTTTTTTGCCCGGTTTTTAGCCATAATTGCTTTAAAATTTTTTACTTTCTTTAAACCAGCTTTAAGACCTATGGGCTCATCTCCATTCACAGATCTTTCTGCTAGTTCTGTAACGTTGTGTGCATTCCTTAGTTCTACGAGGGTGAGTGACACCTGCAGGTCAATCAGGTTATGTTATATCATTTTTGGGTCAAACCACTAAATAACAAAAACAGATTATAAGAAATGGGTCAAATCGGTTGAATGGTTCAAAAGTCACCCATAACGTTCTTTATTTGTTTATCTTTTTTGAAACATGAAACCTCTTAAATCAATTTATCTATAATTAAATTATTACTGAAACAATAAAGTTCTTGCAATCATATTTAACACGCTAGTTTATACGTATACAAAAATAATAATACTTGACAAAAAGTGTTCTTTATCAAATTAGTCAAAAGGGTCAAAAGTCGCACTAAATTTATTTTAAAGGAATAAAACCTCCGAAACAAGTTTATTCAAAAAATATTTTAGTTTCAGTTATCATTTTTGAAACACTAAATATTTTGTAAATTACAAAAAGTGTTCCAGGTCAAATGGGTCAAAGTAATGTCTTCTCAATTTATTATAAAATGAGTTATATTGACATAATATAGTTTTATAATCACTTCCGTATAGAGAAATCAATAACTCTGGACAAAAAGTATTTATGGGAGCAACCCATCATGAACCGACCCTTTCCTACGGATACCAAAACATTACCCTTTTGACCTAATACTCCCACATCGCCCTTTTAACACCTCTAGTGAGCATGGTATGATATTGAAAAAAGATAAAATTCTAGAAGGTACTTACAGAGAGTATAGGACTACAATTTGTGCTACTAGGCATCGATAGATGAATATTTATTGGGGTGTTTTCTTGCTCAACAGAAGCAAATTCAGCAAGGTTCAATGATCCAGTTGCAACAACATGATTCCATCCTTTTGGTCCTTTGTTTAACCCCTAAATGAATAAAAAAACAAAATACAAAAATTTTTAATCAGTTTTTTTTAATTTATTTTGGGTTATCGCTAGATAATGCATCATATCCGTTTCAGGTAAGTGCTTAACAAAAATCTTGTGAATTAATAACTATCACCTAATATTGGCAACATGGATTTAGGTCCACAAGTTTTCCTTACTTTTCTTTTTTAATATATGGGCTTGTGATCACTAGTCGAACATTTTCATTAAGCTATGCATCAAACAAAACCTTACCTTTTTGGGCCAAGAAATAATTTTTTGAATTTCAAAAGGCCATATGAAGAATCTAAGAAACAGGTTCATGGATTTTTATATAAAACTCGTCTTTTGCTAAAAATAGCTCTTAGGAGCAAGGGTTTAAAAGATGGGATTCTTATACTGTTGACAAAAATAAAATCAAGGCCAGCTGCAGCCTCTAACTAGTTTTCATCAGCAATTGTTAAAAGATGTTACTTCATCTTTATTAGAAATCATTGTGATATATAGATGCAATTGATTAGAGTCATAAGTTTTCTGAATTTTGTTTTAAGGATTTTTTTTATATACGATCATTAGTCAAATGTTCTCTTTTAGAATGGAAGAAGTGAAATATTAAAAAGGGAATACTTTCTGAGACATAAAACTTAGTGTTTAACAGTGGAAGGAAGAAGGCTAAATTGAGAATTCAATAATAAACACCACAAAGGCTCAAAATATAGGTCATATCAGTATCTTATAAGTTATAACCACTATTTTCCCAACAGCCCAAAGCTACCACTAAAATAAAAGATATGCTTTTTGATTAGTCTACACACTAAAAATGGACATCACTATTTAACAGGCTAAACTCATATCCTCAAATTCACCTCTAAAAAACCACTATCAAAGAAAATGCTTTTTGATCATCCTTCCAGAGTCAAACTTCACCTTTCTTTGATCATTCATATCAATAGCTTTATAAATGTGGCCAAAATTAAACAGATCGCACTCGATCTAAACATAGTCTTTCCTTGATGAAAACCTAAGAAACTAGATCCAATCGTTTGATTTAAAACACCAAGATATAGATTCTAGTTTTTAGGGAACATATTTATACAAGATTCTCATATCACAAGAAGTAATTAACTAACAAATCAATTACAATAAACAGTTTGATCAAGAATTCTGCAATCTCTTATGCATTATGTGATCATGACCAGTTCAATGGAAGTTTATAAACCACAAAGATACATACAAAAACAAAACAAAACCCATAGTTACTTTCAATTTGCAATGATCAGCAAAGAAATCAATCATATAAAACAAATAAGTTGGTTCAGGACTTACATCGAACACCTTGAGGGCAACTTCCCACCGATGAAAACACCCATCTCCAAACCCCACAAAATCACAAACTCCAACAAACTCTTCATCCCATACAACAACCCCATCATCATTCACCGATTTCTCCTTCGTCAAATCCCTCTTCACACCACCCCGCTTGAAATTGAGCCGATTGTTCGATTTAACAGACCCTTTCCATTTAACTTCAACACCCAATTCCGAAAACCCCCTGGGATCCCCCCCACCACCATCGCCACCACTATCGCCACCGTGGCCGCCGGAACTTGCGGTTTTCTCCGGAAAGCCTTGCAGACGACATATGACAATGGTGACTTCGAATTTCTTTGATGAGAGTGGTGGCCATGGCCTCCACTTCATCATCTTCACCACCATTTTTGGGTGTTTGAAGTAATTTGGATTTGCAGAGGATAGATTTGTGGAAAGGGTGTGGTATGGTTTATATAGAAAGAAGAATGATGATGCTGTTGGTTGTAACGTCTCTCTATTTCTTTCTTTCGAAATTTATGAGTTTATGCAACTTTTTTATACTATTAACTTTTGAGTTAGGTTTATTTTACTCCTCCTGTAAAAATTAATATTAAAAATTAATCATTTTCCTTTAAAATATTAAAAATATTAATTTATTTTTAAAAGTTCTATAATTTATTTTAATTTCAGATCAAAGTTTAATTACTTGTTTCAATTTTATCCGAAATAATAAAACTTTTGAAGTGAAATTGATATTTTTAATATTTTAGAGTGAAATTGAAATAACATATGAAACTTTTGAAGGAAAATTAATGTTTTTAATCTTTTGTAGGGAACTAGTTATTTTATTCAAACATTAGGAAGTAAAATTAAAATTAACTCTTAATTTTTTTAACAACTTTGCTTCTCATTCTATATATAATAAAATAAAATTTTATTAATTATAAAATAATATTATAATATAAGATATTATAGAAATTACGTATGAGTGGGGATAATAAGTACCAAAACATTGATATCAACATTTTAAATTTTTATTTTTAAACTTTTTTTTGTTTTTTAAAAAAAATTACATACGTTGTTTCAAAACAACTGTCTTAAAAAATATTATTTTTTGAATTTTTCTTATTATAACTTTCAATTATAATTATTTTAGGGGAGGGGGAGGGGGGTTTAATTCTGAGCTCACTTCTGTTTTCGCTCATTTCTATCTCAAACTCTCCGTTTTCTCTCGCTTATTTATCTGATATTGTTTTAGGTTTTCTCTATCATATTGATCGAGTATAGTTTCAGAGTTCTCTATTCTTGACATTTAAGTGATATGTTCTCTGTTGATTCATGAATTCAGAGTTTAATGTTTATTTTGTTTTAGTTGAGTTAATATAAATTAGACCTAGGTTGGTTTTAGATCGTGTTTTTGTTCTCTTGATGAGATTTGATACCATTTGACAATTTTCTCTGATGAAAATCGGTATCTTTCTACACAAGAATGTGTTTAGTGGTTCAAGAGTGATTTAAGATGTTAACCAAGTATATTAAAGGGTTTTTGAGTGGCCCATATTTTGACCGACCAAAAAAGCCACTTCACTAATCACTAGCATGCACAAAGCACAAAAGGTGTGGCACTAGTCAATGGATTCACCATAATTACCCTAATGGATGATATCTATATATATATAGTCACTCTCTTTTTTTCATTATTTAGTGCCCCCTATAACTTTCATATAAATTTTAACCATTTGTTTAAGAAACATAATCGAAATTAATTTTATATGATTTATATATAGTAGATACATAAAGATACATTTGGAACATAAATTGTTTTTTCTCTACAAAAATCTAGTGTTAGAAGATGCTATGAATTAACAAGATTTGAGTCTAACTTAACACTTTAGTATTGTAACGACTATGACCGTACGTTGAGGTCTAGTTAACGTTTAGAGTTCATGGTTGATAAGACTAAGGAATTCCTTTTAACTATTATGTGTCTACTATATATATATTATATAAAACGATTGCGTCTCATTCTTAAGGAACCATAAGGCTTTATTTTGCAAGTATATTTATCTTGATGATTATGTCACCTGATTTCACATCTATAGTTATGAAATATGCCAATAAATTTCACGTATACGTTTTATATAAGTGAATAGTCGGGACTCATGTCTTAACACGTACATAGCTTTTTACTTATTTGAAATTTTATAATTAAAAAATGTCAAAGTATTATAAGTTCAAATGGAAGTTGTGGATTCACGAGAACAAAAGAGAAACATGGAATTATTTCAATTTATTTCTTAACTATGAACACAAAACAAAGTTTGATGCCACATAGCATTTGTTTCAATAATATTCAGGTGTATTGCATGTTGTCTCATTCTTAAGAGTCGGGTATGTAGTTTTTGTCAGGAACTTATAGTGTATATGTAAGAGTAGATTTAAAGTGTGTGTGAACTCGACATTAAAAAAGTACTAATACTCAAAACAAAACACATACCCGTGAGTTTCTTGTAAAAATTAAATTTAAAAAAAAAACTAAGAACATCGTTAAGTCTTGCTGAAATAATACATAAAAAACTGTATTCTAATAATTTATTATATTATTATGTGAATAAATTAAAGGATTATAATAATCAAAATAAGTGGTCTAATTATCATACAATATATCAAATCAAAAGTTTCATTTCATTGACTTAACCAACACAAATTACCAATAATAGCCTGAATGATTAATATCTTTTTTCTAATCCCTCTTTTTCTTGTCCACAGTCTTTACATATAAATATTTATGCTACTTAATTTAGTATTACTTACACAAAAATAACATAAACAATATTGTTATAAGATACCAATGACCCTTAGTTAACCTAACCTCTATCGCTAACATTTGATGGACTTTGTATACTTAGGTGCTCATTTTGTCTCAATCACTTGAACTTGTGACTAAACATACAAAAAATTATGTTTGTGGGAACTAAGACTTTTGTGGTCCATAATTAGAAGTAATGTTATGTCAAGTCAAAGTAGCATGAGTTTAGTTGTTCTATTATTGAAATCACCATTCCTTAGTTATTTAGAAACATATATAATATATGTTCTAACATGGTTTATCTTAATTTTTTTTCAACTATTTAACTAATTATATATAAAAATTATTAAAAAATAACTCTAGCGTTAGATAAATAATCTGCTAAAAATTTGTTTTGTATTAAAACGAGTCTATTATAGTTTACATGTTGTTTTGCTAATGAGAAAGCATATTTTGGCTTTATTCATAATCAGTTTAAAATAACATCAACCATAACATGTTGTAGAGTATCAAAACATGCCAAATCAAACAAAAATATGGTTAATAAGCTAAAAACATAAAACCTTATATATTGATTTTATCAAGTGAATTCTTAATATAATTATTAGATTTGTAACTCTTAATAAAATTCACAAAAGAAAAATACTTAAATATAGACACAACCTGATCCGTTTTAACTCTTATTAAAATTTAGATGTATTAATAATCCAAACAAGTTGTTTTTTAAATCGAATCCATCAAACCAACTTTAATAACAAAGATGATTGTAACATTATATTGTGGAAGATAGCCAATGGCCAAAAGCCAATTAGGGTCCCTACACAATGAATCACAAACAATTGCCTCCTCTAATGCATTCCACATTTGATAAGCAATGCAAGATATAAGTGATGGGTGCTTTATCATGTTATACTTTTCATGGACCAAATTTCCATCCCTAAGAGTATGATGCTACCTATTTTGTCGCATCTAGACGTGTGTTAAAAAATTAATATATGGTTCTAAATTTTATTTGAATTTGTTGGTTATAAGTAAAGTTATATGTACGTCGTAATTATCAAATACATGAATACATATGTCATGTATTGTATTGGTCTAATATTAGTGAGCGGTTTATTTGTGTGGCTCGATTATAAGATAAAAGGAACAAAGAAACATACCTAGTAAATCTTACTGACGGTTAATTTTATAGTTAAAAAGGTAAAGGAAACTGCATATGGTTTTTATCGGTGTGTCTCGCTTTCTAAAACGCAGCCGGTTCATCTATGCTACAACCGTTAGTTCATAACTGAATGGTGGCACTAATTACATTCTAATCTATTTTAGTCTTACAAATTGGTCGAACCATGCAATCTAGTTTTCAAAAATATTAAATTTAACTGTAAACTAAACCTTATTCTTACAAAATGCTTGCAAATTGTTCAAAATATATAAATGTTTCAATTCACTTACAAGCATAATCTATTAGCTTTTGGTGTTCTATTATTTCTAATTGTCGGTGATTCTTGTTCTTTTTTTTCTCAGAATGAGATCAGCTGGAGTTAAAAGATACACATGACCTGTTTACTCTCTAAAATACATGTGGTCATGGGTCAGCTCAGGGTTCTCTTTTTACTGTGAATCACTGTATAGTTATGGTGAAAGTATGTAGAGATGAGTTAGTTTTCTTTCGTATTTGTTTGAGTTTGAGATTGTTCAAGGTTATATTTAGGTTAATAAAGGTATTTGTAATTACAATTCTTGACACAAACAACTATATTTTGTAGGATTGAACAAACTATTGCAAACAGATTACCGGAAAATGAATGCAAAAAACAACATAATAGTTTTACATATTTTTATCCAAAGTTACTCATTCTCACATGATATTGGAAAAAAAACATGAGCAAACATATTGATTTAAAGTTTAAATGCTTCTCTGAACTTGATACTGAAACTATTTTCTAGGCTCTTTTTTTGTGCAGAACCCGTATGACCTTGCATCATGGCCACAAACTCATTGTAATCTATGCGTCCGTCCTGCGAAAAATATAACAAAAATCAACAACATGAATATGAATATGAACATAACCTTAAATTTATAAATATAAGCCATCAGAGGAGTCTTTGAGGTCACTCTTCGAAGTTGTTCTGTCACTCCAGTGTCAAATACGAGTATAACACAATTTTTTTTTTAAAAAAAACGAATATTTAATACGTGCAATATATAATAAAAAGGTAATTTATGGTGCTAAAGAAAGGGTGTCCTATGCTAGAAAGATGGCAACCATTTATTTGAAATGACTATTATGACCCTAATTTAAAAATCCACTTGTTGAAGAGGTTAAAACCAATGTTTTTAAAACCGGACCGGACAGTGAACCGGACGCCTTACCGGTTCACTGGTCGGACCGGTTCAACCGGTCGGACCGTATATAAGAACCGGACCGTATTTATGTAA